>JAODAL010002664.1:0-190648 GCA_025379985.1 Phyllomedusa bahiana | reverse complement strand
AAACCCCCCAACCCAAATTTTGGATCCCAAGGTGGGGGGGAAAATTTTCCAAGTTTTAAAACGATGCACTAAAAAGGCCCAAAATTTTTATTAAAACTTTTGCAAATCCATAGGGGTTTGAGACTACTTTTGGTTTAGAATACATTTTAAAAGGTTTGCATTTCATACAGACGTCGGACGCCACTTTTAAAAACAGGGGTAGAACGTCAGTCGGCGCCAGGTTCATACTTGTCCCACAGAGTTCATATTTGTACATTTTTGCTTGGCTGCAGTAGATGAGTGCACAGCATGCGGGATACAGCTCGTGTCTTTTATTCCACAATCAAATGAGAAACCTACCACACACAATAGATTTGCAGAAATTTAAGTAATCAAATTTTATAATTTGTTGCATTTTGTTTATTTTTCTTGTATCAAACTAACAAAAACAAAAACAAAAAAAATAAAAGCTAAATAATAATTATTTTTAAATAAATAAAAAAAATAGGCTTCCGGCTTGGGGCACCCCCCAATTTTAGATCGAAAAGAAGAACTTAGTTTCCCCACCCAAGACAAAATATCGGTCAATTTTTCCGCCGGGTATTTTTTGGTTTTTTGGCACCAGGAGGCGTCTTTTGTCGCGTTTTGTGGATTCAAGCCCCCCTCCTTTACCC
Source organism: Phyllomedusa bahiana (assembly GCA_025379985.1). Taxonomy (NCBI): domain Eukaryota; kingdom Metazoa; phylum Chordata; class Amphibia; order Anura; family Hylidae; genus Phyllomedusa; species Phyllomedusa bahiana. Next base: position 189,995 of record JAODAL010002664.1, on the reverse strand, counting down.
CAAAACAGTTCGCCCAAAACCGAAGAATAATAACAGTGCAATTTTTTAGGAACACCGGGTTAAAAAAAAACATCCAGCGGAAAATCCGGCAGGGGGGACGCTGCATAGATTTTTTTACTAAAATCAATGTAAAAGTTCAGTCATTTTACAAATCCCAAAAACTTCTTAAAACCAACTGAAAACCTTCCAGGAAACAACCCCTTTATGTTCACCCGGCGTAATTGTTTCTACTTTTGTGGCGCAATACCGGGTGTTTTAAGTCGCGCTGATCAGCACGTTTTTCCCGAACAGGGGGAAGGGGGGGCCCCCCTTACATCATTCTTGTAGCGTTACTTTCCTTCACTTTTCTCCCCCTGAAAATACATCTATTGTACCCAGGGGGGCATGCTAATCCCTAGTTCTCTATGACAGCTAGGATTCCTTAATTGTTCGGCATCCGCGTGTTTTAAGCGCAAAAAAGCCCGAAAAAGCGGCGTGTGAAAACCTACACTTAGGAAATGTTCACTTTGGCTTGTTGACTCCGTGTGAACATCCCTTTTTGGAAATCCTTTTTTGGTTTCCGTTTGTCGGACCCCAGATGGACCCAAACACACATCAACAAATAGAAATGTATTTACATTGTTTTTTAATTTTATAAAAACACGCATCGACGTTTCACACGATTAAACACTGATTTTGCTCTCATTTGCTCTTTCAACCTTCCTTGTCTTTTTAAATTTCCTTGGTCCGAAAAAGCAGCAGGAGTTTCTATAAAAAACTAAAGGGTGCATCCGCAGCTCTTTTGGGGAATACGTGTTGGTTTCCGTTTTAACCCCCTTTCGACGCTGCGTTTTTGGATCAATTTTCAACCCAAACACGATCCAAAAACCCGGTAAAATGGCCCCAAAAAAACAGGTATTTTTCCATTAATCTAAAACCTTTTTTAGGTTTGGAAACACATTGGTAAAAAGGTTCATTTTCGGGAACCCTTTCGCAAAAAAAACAAAAAAAAAGGGAAAATGGAACCAACAGCGCCCAAAGGACCTTATTGATTATAATGGTTTCCACTGGGGTGTCTGCACTTTTTTTCTCTCATTCTTGACAGATCATGTGACGGAGGTTCCGAATAGAACCAAAGGGGAACAAAAGGGGAAAAAACAAACTCCAACTAAGGGACCAAAGCCTGGGGCGTTTCACACAGTGCGTTTTTTGGTGCATTTTCCTTGCAGAAATGCACAGCATTAATTTGTCATTATAGCTGTACTTTTCTGCAATTTAAAAACGTACCAATAATGCAATGCGTGAAAGCGCCATTAAAGCTATGTCTACACCTCAATGGATTTTAGCCAGTTTTTCAGCAAATTCAGTATTTTGAATCCACCAAAAAAACCAACCCTAACTGTGCGTTAACCCAAAAGAAAATCCCCGTTGTATCTACCAGCACAGATTTTTTTACTGAGGGTTCCTAAATCTAAATCCGTCCGCAGAATATAGAACATGTTGTATATTCCGCCAGACTGCTGTCAGATTCCCGCAGCCCCAATTCACTGGGACGCCGGGAATCCGAAATCCAACTGTGTTTTTTGCACAAAAACCATGCAAAAAACGGCGGTGCGTTGCAGCCCAGGGAAGTGAAAAGACCCAATTTTACTCCATTTTTTACATTGCCTTTGACAAAGCCTAATATTTTCATTCAAATCACACAAAATGAACAAAAAAAGTCATTTTTTTCTCCAAATGGGAACAAAATTTTTGATAGTATAAAACTGTAGCCGGGTATACCGTTGGGAAACCAAAAGATAATTTTGGGGCCAAGGAAAATTTTTTTGATGTTTATAAACAATAAAGAAAGATAAATTTTTAAGAAAGGGAAAAGGGGGAAGGGGTCAAAAAAGGAACTTTTTCCCAAAAAGGACACTGGGGAGGCGGGTCTTGCAGCCCTTGACACACAAGCTTTTGCTTGTCTCGCCAAGAACAGCGGGGGGGGGTTCAAGACACGGGCGTACTTTTGTTTTATGGTCAAAAAGGAAACAAACACTGAGGGCTGACCCCAAGCAGCGCGCCCGGGGACTTCCAACCCCCATACACCCATAAACCCTATAGAGATCCTTATAGATTCCTCTAATAGCAGACACCTCAGCCTGACCGCTACTGAATCTACCAGGACCCCTGCAAGCCATACAGGTGGCACCAGCACCTTCCTGAGGGTTTAGGCTCTGCAGGTAAGTAACTCACTGAGAAGGATACAATGTATCAAGCTGCTCCCTATTGTTTCTCTTTGTTCTGATAAGGACACATTGATGCTCGTGACTTTGTGGTTCCTTGGGGCAGTTTTACAATATTAGAGGTTTCTGCATAGAGGCCGAGCTCCCAGCACGATGTTTACAACATACAAGCTATAGTAATAAAAGGGTAATGGGAAAAAAGAAAAATGACCCTGGGGATTAAAAGGGGATCTGGATAAACTCCCCGGGGGGCAGCAAGTGAGGGGGATGGGGGTCAAGTGAAAGCAAAGGGGAAGCGTCCGGGGTCTTTTGGGAAATTAAAGGGATTTTAATAAGGAATTTGATGCGGATTTTGTATTGGAATCCTCATGTAATCTTATTCCCATTCATTGCAATGGGCAGTCGGCTCTGTAGTTCACACAGAACGGATTTTCCACACTACGGATTTCAAATCTGTGGTGCAGGAAAAAAAGAATCAAGCAGATCCTGCTCAGATCCCGCTCCAGCAGGAGTGACATGGATTAGCCCCATTGATATGAGGGTCACCCGGGTCCAAATCAGAGGCGTTAACCGCCTCCATAAAGTAAAAATCTTCGGCAGAAGTCCGCGGTACCGCCTCGAATATCTGCTGAGAATTGCATGACAAATTTTTCCGATAGGTGCACATACCCTAAGGCTGGGATCTCACGACACGTTACTGTATGTGTTTCTATTGAATGCAGGTGGTGCTGTAATTAGCTTTCATTATTTTACATTAAAGTCAATTACAAAACCATCTGCATTCAGCAAAAACGCATGCAGTACTGCGACGTGTGAGCCCAGCCGTACAGTACTGACTAATATTCTGCTACCTAGTGTTATATTTACACAACCCAATATCAGCAGCTCTACTAGCACTAAAAACAATCAAAAAGAACATAGGAATTTTTGGAAAGGCATTTCTGCTACTTTCAATACATGAAAAATTTGAGGTTCTTAGTTTACATTTTTGATCAAAACTATATAAGTCCACCATCAATCGACATGCTGACCTTAATACATGTGGAATCCTAAGCTACATGTTACCTCTCTTGGTGCCTGTGGCTGCCCCCACCTTGATTTTCGCACTCCACCCCCCTGCACAGGTTTTTAAATTAATACAGAGTAGCTTGTAGCTGGAATCTTCTCTCCCTGAAATGTGGAGGTCTGAACAAGCACCAAGGAATGTAATACGTAGCGTAGGTTACCACCTGTATTGAGGTCACCTTGTCGATGGCAGGTGGGCTTATACAGTTTTGATCAAAAATGTGCACTAAGAACCTCAACATTTTCCATGTATTCAAAGTAGCAGAAATGCTTTTCCAATAATTCCAATGTAATTTTTGATAGTTTTTAGTGCTAGTAGTGTTCTGCTGATATTGGATTGTGTTTGTATGTTTTGAATGTGCAGACCAAATATTGTTTTCCACTTTTATTTTTAGATTTTTTTTTCTGTCTTTTTTGTAGTTTTCCCCACCAGAAAGCTAATAAAGCCCCCGTCCCCTGCTGTGACCTTTCCTCAGTGGACGTGTGACCTGCACAGACAACACACAAAAGGGGAAGAAAACATTTCAAAGCTCTCCTGCTCCAGAAGCAGCAATTCTCCTGCCACTAAACCTGAATTTTACCCAGGCTGCTGTGCAGGTTATAATGCGCTTTTGTTATCTGTTATCAACCATTTGAGGCTGGGAGGACGGTGCCTGGCAAGGAAAATCCCTGCACTACTGACTGTCTCATGTCTCCAGTGTTGAAAACCTTTGCCTACATGTTTAAAAGCTCAATCAATGTAGGGAGAAAACTCCTTTAAGGAGAAATATGGGTCACCGTCACTGGACCCCTGTCTCAGTGATCAGTGGGGGGGGAGTCCTGTGATATGTGTATGGGAGTGTTGATTCTGTGAAAACCGCTTAATAGTGTATGACTTGTCATGTGATGTCCCAGCTAGCCCTAGTGGTGGCCACTTCTGTAACTCCATCAACTGCAATGAGAATAGGTATTTCATCTGCTCTTTCTGGAGCACCGAGCAGGTGACCCCCCCATTCTGATCTCTGTCCGTCCCTCAAGTGGAAGCAAGACGTCTCAGCCATTTTGGTATTTACAATTCTATAAAGGTCTCAGACTGGGAAAACCCCGCTAAGATTTACTGCGGTCCCTGGGAGAAGTACAATATGACAATGTGGCCCTTGGACCAGAAAATGTTGAGCACCCCCGGCATAGATGATCCAGTTAGAGAGTGTTCGTTGGACAGTGTTGGACAGGTTCCCATCTGTGTTGGAGGTTCTGTATGAAACCTCCATTGCAGAGATGCAAACGGACTCCTTTTTACCATGGTGCCTGATGGACCCAATTGACTACAATAGGTCCATCAAGTTTCTGTCACAGTGTCCGTCCTTTAAAGAGAAAATAGTAGAGCTCGCTAGAGAACGGAACTTGTGATGGAGGATCAAAACGAACCAAGCCTAACACAGTGTGAACCCATCATTACTACGATGCCCATCAGATATCCGATATGCTGGTGGTGCAAATGATGGTGTCATGACTCAGGTAGGAGCCAGTGCAGGACAGGGGTACATGTCTTTATATGTCTCTTTCAAATGCAATGACTTGTCTTGTCTTTCTGTTTGGAATTAGATTGTGCAACAGAAGATGAGGACATGATCCAAGGCCTCTGTGCAGCTCCCAAGGAATGAAGATGTCCGGTCAAGACGTCCCCAGTCGATTGTGTCGTGAAGCCCACCAGCATCTTCTCAATGATGAACGCTTCCTGGCCTCGGCGTTCTACATGGCCGCTTTCAGCTGTAATGCGCCCATCGCTCTACAAAGGGTAAAGTCTCTGGATCATGGCCAGTACCGTTCTGTAATTACAACTCTGGAACAATGGTGTCTGGGAGAAAGTGAGATACCCAAAATCAAATGCGACGGCATGGCCATAGTCTCGCTGAACCCAGGAATAGCGGCTGTCTTTCTTTCGACGCTCTATCCGAATAATTTTGCCGCTTCTTTATTCAAAATGGGCACTTTCCTTAAAAGCGGGCGCTATGAAGATGTGGTAATGAGGTGCAACTTCTTACTGAATACTTACCCGCAGCACTCTCTAGAGCTTCTGCTGACCAGGGGTCTTGCTTGGATCCTCTCTCAAACGCATTCAAGAAATGGGGTTGTTGACTATGTCCAAGTCTTTACAAAGTACAAGAATGATACCAGGCAATACATATGTACTAAGCAAAGAGACCACCTGCCCCAAATCATCAGCGCCTTCCGTAGCTATATCTCCTCTTATCAGAACAATAACATGGAAGGGGAAGGGAACATCTTGCTTCATGACTGCTATAGCTTTCTAGCTGCTTTGGCTCCTGATGACCTCCAGATATGTAAAACCCAAGCTGCTTATCTGTTTGAGGAATGTAAGTTTGAGGAGTGTATAGCCGTATATTCCAGGGCCATTGAGGCCTTGTCGTTGGAGACCAAACTTAAGGAGGAGAAGATTTCTTGGTTGCTAGTGGACCGGGCAGCAGCCTACTACTCTTTAGGTTGCCGCACCAAAGAAATGGTGCAGGACTTAGCCGAGGCCTTCAGAATTAGCACCAATCATGCCAGGAAACGGTTTATGGAGATCTTCTCGGGGGCCGACATCGCGAGAGTGATGGAACGTTCCAAGATCTACATCGAAATGGAATTTGGAGACTTCAGAGAAGCCGTACGAGCTCGACCAGAGCTGCGCTTGGACGCTGGCACAGAGCTTCTCTCACCAATCATACAGGCCCTGGAGTTCTTAATCCAATGCTCCATGGAAAGTAGACGAGAGATGAATGTGCGTCTTGCAGATTGCAAACTCCTTTCTGGGGATTATCGGACTTGTCTGGACATTTGCAACCAGTTAATTGACTCCGAGAAGAAGACGTATCAAAACACCTTATACGTCCTGAGAGGCTTCTGCCACTTTCATAGTAATGACCATCAGCAGGCCCTGAAGGACTTCCAGAAGATTATAGAGGACGAGTCACCGCATCCTTCCAGTTGTGTGAGGGCTCTCTGTGGGAGAGGACTCATCCGGATGATAAGCGGCAGCTCCTATCTGACTGCCCTGGACTATGTTACTGCCTGCAAGCTGAAATTGGATGAGACCTTCCTGGCGATCAAAACCTATGTGCCCTGGAACCAAAGAGGCCTCCTTTACAAGGTCCTACAGGAAGAAGGCGAGATGATGCTGCACAGGAAGTCTTCTAATTCTGATGAGCATGTGCTAACGAACAGAAGTAATTATGTGGAGCGCGATGATGAGTCGTCTCAGGAATGGTAAGAACCAACTACACATTCCTATTTGCAGGGGCAATGGTAACATCTAAAAAGACCAAGGGCAACAGCGCCAAGGCTTGTCTCGTCCCTATCTCAAAAATATCTATAAAACAACTCTGAGAACATGAAAAGCTTAGATGATACCCCTCATTACTTCCACAGTAATTATCACCCTTTAGTGCACACGCTCAGTAATAGTGCCCCTTAGTGCCCTTCACTCAGTATGGTGCCCTTTGATCCCCCACCCAGATGAATTCTATTTCTGTCACTCTATATTGTTGACCGCTAGTGCCTCAACTCAGTATTGGTGACCCCATTCAGTCCTCTCAGTAATTTTGTGCCCCTTTAGTGCAAATACTTTTTAATAGTTCCCCATTAAAATTCTCACTTGGGTTTTTAGAGCACATTTTGATCAAACTGCAACTGCCCATCCATCTGTCTCTTGCCATATGCTGTTTTATTTCTTTGTTTTTGCTCCCTCAGTATTTGTGCCCACTTAGCGCCTCCACTCATTAATGGTGCTCTTCAGCGCTGCCACTCACTATTGGTGCTCTACCTCAATATTTGTGACCCCTTAGTGCCCCCGGTCAGTAACAGTGCTCTTCAGTGCCGACACTCACTATTGGTGCTCTAACTCAATATTTGTGGCCCCTTAGTGCCCCCACTCACGACTCTTGTCCCTGTGTGCCTGCAATAAGTTTTGCTGCCCCTTAATGCCTCAACTCAAATTTTTTGTCTTTTAGTGCCCCCAATCAGTATTTATACCCAATTGTGCCCCCACTCAATATTGCTGTCCATTATTGTTTCCACTCAGTATTGCTGCCTCTTAGTGCCCCCAATCATTATTTATGCCCCATAGTGTCTCCCCTCAATATTGCTCTCCCTAAGTGCCACCATTCACTTGTTACTGCACCATAGTGGCACCATTCAGTATTGCTGTCCCTTATTACCCTCACTCAGTATTGCTGCCACTTATTGCCCTCACTTAGTATTACTGCCCATTAGTGCCCTTACTCAGTTTTGCTGCTCTTTAGTGCCCTCACTCAGTAGTGCTGTACCTTAGTGCCTCCTCTCAGTAGTGCTGTCCCTTAGTGCCTCCTCTCAGTAGTGCTGTCCCTTAGGGCCTCCTCTCAGTAGTGCTGTCCCTTAATGCCTCTGCTCGGTAGTGCTGCCCCTTAGTGCCCTCACTCAGTAATGCTGCCCTTTAGTATCCTCACCCAGTATAACTGCCCCCTAGTGCCCTCACTCAGTAGTGCTGCCCCTTAGTGCCCTCTCTCAGTAATGCTGCCCTTTAGTTTCCTCACTCAGTATATCTGCCCCCTAGTGCCCTCACTCAGTAGTGCTGCCCCTTAGTGCCCTCACTCAGTAATGCTGCCCTTTAGTATCCTCACCCCAGTATAACTGCCCCCTAGTGCCCTCACTCAGTAGTGCTGTCCCTTAGTGCCCTCACTCAGTAGTGCTGTCCCTTAGTGCCCTCACTCAGTAGTGCTGTCCCTTAGTGCCTCCTCTCAGTAGTGCTGTTGCTTAGTGCCCTCACTCAGTAGTGCTGGCCCTTAGTGCCCTCTCTCAGTAGTGCTGCCCCTTAGTGCCTCCTCTCAGTAGTGCTGTTCCTTAGTGCCCTCACTCAGTAGTGCTGCCCCTTAGTGCTTCCTCTCAGTAGTGCTGTTCCTTAGTGCCCTCACTCAGTAGTGCTGTCCCTTAGTGCCCTCTCTCAGTAGTGCTGCCCCTTAGTGCTTCCTCTCGGTAGTGCTGTTCCTTAGTGCACTCACTCAGTAGTGCTGGCCCTTAGTGCGTCCTCTCAGTAGGGCTGTACCTTAGTGCCCTCACTCAGTAGTGCTGACCCGTAGTGCTTACTCTCAGTAGTGCTGTTCCTTAGTGCTCTCACTCAGTAGTGCTGTCCCTTAGTGCCCTCACTCAGTAGTGCTGTCCCTTAGTGTCCTCACTCAGCAGTGCTGTCCCTTAATGCCCTCACTCAGTAGTGCTGTCCCTTAGTGCCTCCTCTCAGTAGTGCTGTCCCTTAGTGCCCTCACTCAGTAGTGCTGTCCCTTAGTGCCCTCACTCAGTAGTGCTGTCCCTTAGTGCCAGCTCTCAGTAGTGCTGTCCCTTCTCAGTAGTGCTGTTCCTTAGTGCCCTCACTCAGTAGTGCTGTCCCTTAGTGCCTCCTCTCCGTAGTGCTGGCCCTTAGTGCCATCACTCAGTAGTGCTGTCCCTTAGTGCCTCCTCTCAGTAGTGCTGTCCCTTAGTGCCTCCTCTCAGTAGTGCTGCCCCTTAGTGCCCTCACTCAGTAGTGCTGTCCCTTAGTGCCCTCACTCAGTAGTGCTGTCCCTTAGTGCCTCCTCTCAGTAGTGCTGTACCTTAGTGCCTCCTCTCAGTAGTGCTGTCCCTTAGTGCCTCCTCTCAGTAGTGCTGTCCCTTAGTGCCCTCACTCAGTAGTGCTGTCCCTTAGTGCCCTCACTCAGTAGTGCTGTTCCTTAGTGCCTCCTCTCAGTAGTGCTGTCCCTTAGTGCCCTCACTCAGTACTGCTGTCCCTTAGTGCCTCCTCTCAGTAGTGCTGTCCCTTAGTGCCTCCTCTCAGTAGTGCTGTCCCTTAGTGCCTCCTCTCAGTAGTGCTGTCCCTTAGTGCCTCCTCTCAGTGGTGCTGTCCCTTAGTGCCTCCACTCTGTAGTGCTGTTCGTTAGTGCCTCCTCTCAGTACTGCTGTTCCTTAGTGCCCTCACTCAGTAGCGCTGTCACTTAGTGCCTCCACTCAGTAGCGCTGTCCCTTAGTGCCTCCTCTCAGTAGCGCTGTCCCTTAGTGCCTCCTCTCAGTAGCCCTGTCCCTTAGTGCCTCCTCTCAGTAGCCCTGTCCCTTAGTGCCTCCACGCAATAGTGCTGTTCCTTAGTGCCTCCTCTCAGTAGTGCTGTCCCTTAGTGCCTCCTCTCAGTAGTGCTGTCCCTTAGTGCCCTCACTCAGTATTGCTGTTCCTTAGTGCCTCCTCTCAGTAGTGCTGTTCCTGAGTGCCCTCACTCAGTACTGCTGTCCCTTAGTGCCTCCACTCAGTAGCGCTGTCCCTTAGTGCCTCCTCTCAGTAGTGCTGTCCCTTAGTGTGTCCTCTCAGTAGTGCTGCCCCTTAGTGCCTCCTCTCAGTAGTGCTATCCCTTAGTGCCTCCTCTCAGTAGTGCTGTTCCTTAGTGCCCTCACTCAGTAGTGCTGTTCCTTAGTGCCTCCTCTCAGTAGTGCTGCCCCTTAGTGCCCTCACTCAGTAGTGCTGTTCCTTAGTGCCCTCACTCAGTAGTGCTGCCCCCACTCATTAGTCTTTTTATTGTCCCGGCTATATTTCCCCGCACAGGACTAGTGGTCCAACAAATAGTAATCTACTAGTTACCTCGCCCCATTCCCAGGACATCGAGAGCTGCTCTGCCCCTTTAAACCTGCCGACCATGAGAGGTCAGGATCTCCGGCAGACACTTGTGGCCAGAGGACGTCAGATCATCGCACTGACCTGCACAGGGGACCCTAATAGAGTGAATGGCAGATACCTGTGTCCTGGGGTACAGCGAAAAGTGGTGGCCGTGTGGAGATTGGAGGCACCCAGCTTGTGTCCAGGAGGCCAAGTGTTAGCAATGTCCCTGCCTATAGGCTATATACAATTAGGGGTTATTCAGGGCTCCATATAAGTACCGCTATCATGGGGCCCCTGGGTGTATCATTGGGGTTTGCAGAGCAGTTGCATGCAGTCATTGTTATCTGGGCCATACAAGCAGATACCAGTGTTATAAGTGGCCCAGGGCAGGTGGGGCCCTTGTTACAGATGAGCGGATCAATTCCCTGATGTCCCCGACTATAACCTGCAAGGGGTTGGTTAAAAATGTACCAGTATCAATTCAATCCCATTCCAGGGGTTTTATGTGGTCAGGGGTTGGTTCACACATTGCAGCAATGTTGGGCTATTTGCAGCAGCATTTTTGACATGACAAAGGAAAACCCAGACAAGGCCACAACATGAGAAAACACCGTGAAATAGTCAACTTACCTAAAACAGCGCCCCACAGGCTGGTACGGCAGCATAGTGTCACCTTACAATGAAGAGCCGGTAATGCTTACACACGACTCTCCATTCTGTTCTATGGGAGTTCCCAGTACAGGGGAGCGCTGTGTTCTCCATTCTGTTCTTGGGATTCCATAGGGAGCGCTGTGTTCTCTCTATTCTGTTCTATGGGAGTTCCCAGTACAGGGGAGCGCTGTGATCTCTCCATTCTCCTCTATGGGAGTTCCCAGTAAAGGGAGCGCTGTGTTCTCCATTCTGTTCTATGGGAGTTCCAGTACAGGGAGCGCTGTGTCTTCCATTCTGTTCTATGGGAGTTCCCAGTATAGGGGAGCGCTGTGTTCTCCATTCTGTTCTATGGGAGTTCCCAGTACAGCGGAGCGCTGTGTTCTCCATTCTGTTCTATGGGAGTTCCCAGTACAGCGGAGCGCTGTGTTCTCCATTCTGTTCTATGGGAGTTCCCAGTACAGGGGAGCGCTGTGTTCTCCATTCTGTTCTATGGGAGTTCCCAGTACAGGGGAGCGCTGTGTTCTCCATTCTTCTCTATGGGAGTTCCCAGTACAGGGTAGTGCTGAGTTCTCTCCATTCTCTTCTATGGGAGTTCCCAGTACAGGGGAGACCTGAGTTCTCCAGTCTGTTCTATTGGGGTTACCAGTACAGGGGAGCGCTGTCTCCTCCATTCTGTTCTATGGGAGTTCCCAGTACATGGGAGAGCTGTTTGCTGAATTATGTTCTATTGGAGTTCCCAGTACAGGGGAGCGCTGTGTTCTGCATTCTGCTCTATGGGAGTTCCCAGTACAGAGGAGCGCTGTGTTCTCTCATTCTGCTCTATGGGAGCTCCCAGTACAGGGAGCGCTGTGTTCTCTCCATTCTTTCAATGGGAGTTCCCAGTACAGAGGAGCCCTGTGTTCTCCATTCTGTTCTATGGGAGTTCCCAGTACAGGGGAGCGCTGTGTTCTCCTTTCTGTTCTATGGGAGTTCCCAATACAGGGGAGCACTGTGTTCTCTCCATTCTCCTCTATGGGAGTTCCCAGTACAGGGAGCGCTGTGTTCTCTCCATTCTCCTCTATGGGAGTTCCCAGTACAGAGGAGCGCTGTGTTCTCCATTCTGTTCTTTGGGAGTTCCCAGTACAGGGGAGCGCTGTGTTCTCCATTCTGTTCTATGGCAGTTCCCAGTACAGGGGAGCGCTGTGTTCTCCATTCTGTTCTATGGGAGTTCCCAGTACAGGGGAGAGCTGTGTCTCCATTCTGTTCTATGGGAGTTCACCTACAGGGAGAGCTGTGTTCTCCATTCTGTTCTATGGGAGTTCCCAGTACAAGGGAGCGCTGTATCCTCCATTCTGTTCTATGGGAGTTCCCAGTACAAGGGAGCGCTGTGTCCTCCATTCTGTTCTATCGGAGTTTCCAGTACAGGGGAGCTCTGTGTTCTCTCCATTCTGTTCTATGGGAGTTCCCAGTACAGGGAAGCGCTGTGTCCTCCATTCTGTTCTATGGGAGTTCCCAGTACAGGGGAGCGCTGTGTTCTCCATTCTGTTCTATGGGAGTTCCCAGTACAGGGGAGCGCTGTGTTCTCCATTCTGTTCTATGGGAGTTCCCAGTACAGGAGAGCACTGTGGTCTCCATTCTCATCTATGGGAGCTCCCAGTACAGGGAGCGCTGTGTTCTCTCCATTCTTTCAATGGGAGTTCCCAGTACAGATGAGCCCTGTGTTCTCCATTCTGTTCTATGGGAGTTCCCAGTACAGGGGAGCGCTGTGTTCTCCATTCTGTTCTATCGGAGTTCCTAATACAGGGGAGTGCTGTGTTCTCTCCATTCGCCTCTATGGGAGTTCCCAGTACAGGGTAGCGCTGTGTTCTCCATTCTGTTCTATGGGAGTTCCCAGTACAGGGGAGCGCTGTGTTCTCTCCATTCTGTTCTATGGGAGTTCCCAGTACAGGGGAGTTCTGTGTTCTCTCCATTCTGTTCTATGGGAGTTCCCAGCACAGGGGAGTGCTGTGTTCTACATTCTGTTCTATGGGAGTTCCCAGTACAGGGGAGCGCTGTGTTCTCTCCATTCTGTTCTAAGGGAGTTCCCACCTCCATTCTGTTCTAAGGAAGTTCCCAGTACAGAGGAGCAGTGTATTATCTCCATTATGTTCTATGGGAGTTCCCAGTACAGGGGAGCACAGTGTTCTCCATTCTGTTCTATGGGAGTTCCCAATACAGAGGAGCGCTGTGTTCTCTCCATTCTCCTCTATGGAAGTCCCTAGTACAGGGCAGCCCTGTGTTCTCTCCAGTCTGTTCTATGGGAGTTCCCAGTACAGGGGTGTGCTGTGTCCCCCATTCTGTTCTATGGGAGTTCCTAGTACAGGGGAGTGCTGTGTCCCCCATTCTGTTCTTTGGGAGTTCCCAGTACAGGGGAGCGCTGTGTTCTCCATTCTGTTCTATGGGAGTTCCCAGTACAGGGGAGCACTGTATTCAGCCGTACTCTCCCATAGAGCAGGAGAGTCGGGCACCAACCTGACCAGCCCTCTATTCTGTCCAGAGACTTTCAGGGGCCCATTCCCGAGCTTGATGTGAGCGCCAAAGATGTGACCCTCACCTATCAGACCTTGGTGGGGCCCTCTCCTATCAGACCTTGGTGGGGCCCTCTCCTATCAGACCTTGGAGGGACCCTCACTTATCAGACCTTGGTGGGGCCCTCACCTATCAGACCTTGGTGGGACCCTCACCTATCAGACCTTGGTGGGGCCCTCACCTATCAGACCTTGGTGGGAGCCTCACCTATCAGACCTTGGTGGGGCCCTCACCTATCAGACCTTGGTGGGAGCCTCACACTATCAGACCTTGGTGGGGACCCTCACCTACCAGACCTTGGGGGGGACCCTCACCTACTAGACCTTGGTGGGGCCCTCACCTATCAGACCTTGGTGGGACCCTCACCTATCAGACCTTGGTGGGACCCTCACCTACCAGACCTTGGTGGGACCCTCACCTACCAGACCTTGGTGTGGCCCTCACCTATCAGACCTTGGTGGGAGCCTCACCTATCAGACCTTGGTGGGAGCCTCACCTATCAGACCTTGGTGGGGCCCTCACCTATCAGACCTTGGTGGGAGCCTCACCTATCAGACCTTGGTGGGACCTTCACCTAACAGACCTTGGTGGGAGCCTCACCTATCAGACCTTGGTGGGAGCCTCACCTCTCAGACCTTGGTGGGATATCCTAGCGATCTGTGGTGGGAAAACCTCTCTAAATCTGATACGTGAAGCTTTTCAGGTCTCAGGAGCTCGTATCGAATAACTTGATTCTGCAATTTATAGGTTTATATGACATAAAATACTGCAATAGTTAAGTCGCCTTCAGCAGCCGCTTTCTGGGTCTTCTTCTCCCCCCAGTGATGTGTCCGGGGTGCACCAGTTGGCCGGGCTCCTCATGATGCTGGATCCCAGCGATGACCTGTGCCGGATCCTGTGCACGGACGCCCTCTACCGCATGGATCGGGTTGAAGAAGCTCACAAGATGCTCTCCTTGGCCCTCAGCAGCAGCTCCCAGAGGTCTCCGGTCCTGGCCAGACTGGCATTGCTGCAGTTCAAGAAAGGCTTCATCTACGATGGAAACCAGGTAATGTCACCGTTCTACCAGCAGGTGTCAGTGTTGCTCTATTACAGTAAACCATTGAGGCCGGGGTAGTAATAGGAGTAGTAGTTGCTGTAGTAGACATGGGCTGACCCATAGGAGAACAGGGGAACGCCCAGTGTGCCCCTGGGATTGGTGGGACACTGAGAGTAGAAGGCCTGGGGCTACTTTTCATTGACAAAGACAGAGAAAGAGCGTCAGAAATCAAGAGGCATCTGAGGTATGTGCAGTCATGTATACAAGCTGTAGTTCAGGCCCCAAAAACCAACCCCAATGATGGTCAAAAAATAAAAAAACAATCACCAGCTCGCCTGAGAGAATATCCAAATAGATGCATGTACGGTTGCACAGACAAATGCGAGAGGCCATATATATCACCACGAATGGCAATTGAATCCAGCAGCACTGACGCATTTCAGGTATATTAACTCTGAGTTAAAGCAGGGTTAATATACTCAAAATGCGTTAGAGATTCCTCACTGCTGCATGTGACTTTTTTAAGGATGTTTAAATAAACGGGTTGTCTCATCTCAAAGTTTCATAGGATGCATGAATGAAATAATGCTGCTTGGCTCTGTCACTTCCTGGTCAAGCTGTCTGTTATTAGCATATGAGCTCTGTGTATTCAGACTTCTCTGTTTATTATGTTTATTAGTCTAGATTAGATAAATTACCTTCTACCAGGACAAGAGAAGCTTCTGACCTAATGTAAACAGTAACTAGTCTTTTGTCTGAAAGATCAGATAACACACAAGCTCTCACAGCCATGACCTGTGTGATGACTTCACTCCCTGCTATCACAAAGAACAAAGAGCAGGGGATAAGGAGTACACAGGTCGGTCACGTGGGACACCTGAGAGCCCTCAGAAGGTGATAAAATCATTTGAAGCTCCTTAACAAAAAAAGATGAACAAAGCAATATATTTGGAAAACGTCTTCATTTAGTGTTCCCTACATATTGAAAGCTAATCTTTGTAGTGAGACAACCCCTTTAATGTTTTAGAGGTGCTGGATTTCATTGCTATTCGTGGTGATAAAGTTAGGTCCATATATATTTGGACACCGACACAAATTTTGTTTTTTGTTTATTGAAACATTTTCAAGTTATAGTTCATAAGGGCAAAAGTCCAGACTTTTAGTTTTTTTTGAGGGAAACCCATTAAAATTGGATAAGGGTTTCGGGTTTAGCTGGTAACATGGGCCGCCCTGTTTTTAAGGCAAAATAATTGGGGCAAATTAAATAATGTAAATAAAAAGCTAATTTTAATAATTGGTTAAAAAACCCCCTTTTTGGCAATGACGGGGCCCGAAGTCCCGAATCTGGAATCACCAAAGCTGGGTTTTCCCCTATTTGATGGGTCGGCCCTTTTCTGCAGGGTTTCAGTTGCGTTTTTGTCACCCTTTTGTCTGAAGTTTAGTCTGAAAAAGTGAAAAGCTGTCAATTGGGGTTTGGGGTCGGTGTCTGATTTGGTCATTCAAAAAATTTCCACTTTTTTGCTTAATAAACCCCGGGGTTTTTCCCTTTGGCTTTATTTTTTTGGGTCATTGTCCATCTGCTTTAAAGGAAAACAAAAAACCAATCATTTTTAACTGCATTTGGCGGGGATTTGAGCACGGGAGTACATCTCTGAGTACTCTCCAGGATGTAGGGTATCAATATCCAAATTCCCCAAAAAAAGAAGACTGCATAAAGGGGTAAATGCAGGGGGTTCCCCTGAAGGGTGCAGCCACGCATGAGCCTCAGGAAAAAAAGGGCTGGGTTTGGATTTCCTCCAAAATAAAATCTAAAAAACCGCACGGGTTCGGGAAGGGAAATTCTTTGGGAGGATAAAACCCCAAAGATCAACCTCTCCCAAGAATGGGGGAAAAGGGAAAAAAAGTATGGGGGGGGGTTTTAACTCCTGATCCACAGCATCGCACTCATCTGTAAACACACAAAGGGGGCAGTGTGATTTTTTTGGGATAATGGGCAAAAATAAAGGGTGAATAATTGACATGTCACTTATCCCCCCGAGCGTAAAAATTTGACCCGTTTTGGGAAACCGGGGGGGATGAAGCGTAACCCAAAGGTTCTCTAGGGAAAAGCAAAGGGTTTTCCGTAATTGCGGCGCGCACTTCCTGTTTTTTCCCCCCCCCGCAAAATACGAAACAAAAATGCGCAAAAAAAATTAACCCCTTTGTAAAAACCTGGCCTTACAAAAGGGCACAAGGAGTAAAAGAGAGCCCCAGAGATCCCGGGGGTCGGTTTCTGCCCCCAAACAGGGAAAGAAATTTTGCCTAGATTGTCCCTCTGGTACTTGACCCTCGTCCGTGTGATCCAAGAAATCGGCAACGCAAAGGCCACTGCAATCCGAAGCCAGCGGCGGGGGTTCGTGCGGGGGTTTCCCTCAGCAAGCTCCCTTGATCCCTTTTTTTCCCAGCAGGGGGCAGAAAGTGGCTCACTTTTCCCCAAAACTTACAGGGGACTTCTACTACGTAATACGATGGGATAGGGCTAAGCCCCCCAAAAAGTCTGAGAGGCCGGGTGCTAGGGAAACCCGAAACCTACCCTCAGGAACGTGGTCTCAAAAAAGGCCGGGCCGCATTTTACATAGTAAAATAGCTGTGAAAAGACAGCTCCATCCCCGGTTCCCCTGCTGTGTAAAGTTTTGGGAATCCAGGGAAGGAAAAAACCCCCAATGAGGTAAAAAGCCAATTCCCCTCATTTTTGGGGAAAAAATTTTTTTTTCCCCCTCTCCAAAAAACCCCTGGCCTTCCCAAAATTTTAAAATTCCTGGACCCCCCCAAACCCTTTTTTCCTTTTTTCAAAAGGAAAAAACCGGGTCACTATAACTGAATTTTTAAATTAAAATTTTAATTCAAAAGGGAAAAAATTTAATTATCCAGGAACCCCCTTCCCCAGAACCCCGGCCCACTAAAACTTTTTAAATTTTATTACATCTAGAAAGGGTCACAGAACCCTTCTCCGCATGAATTTTGCGTTACCAATTTAAACCGGGTTATATTTTAATTTTAACATCTAAAAATGTATCCGGGGCCCCCTTTCCCCGGGAACCCCGGTCACTATATTTTGTTATATTATTCCCACCCCTTTGGGGGTTGGAAAAAAAATTTTTTGAAATTCCAGACCCTTTCTCCAAAAATCCCGGTCAATTTTAAATTTGTTCCCCATTTAAATTTACATTTTTGAAATTTTTGTTTCCAACCCTTCTCCAGAATCCTGGTCACTAAAAATTTGTTTTATTTTTACATCTAGAAATGTATCCAGCCCCCTTTCAGAATCCTGGTAACTATAATTTGTTTTATTATTACATCTAAAAATGTAACCCCCCAAGGATCCTTTTTTTTCTTTTTCCCAGAAAAATCCTGGTCACTATAACTTGTTTTATTTTACATCTAGAAATTTCCCCCCCCAAAGGCCCCTTTTGTTTTCAAAAAAAACCCCTTGGTAAATAAAATTTTTTTTCACTGTATGGGTTTTTTTGAGCAGGTGAAATTTTTCATTTAAGTCCCTTCTTTAGAATAGGGGGAAGCCCCAAGCCCTCTTTGGGGGTTGGTTTTTCCCCACGGGGGTGTCAGATCAGACCGGGGACGAGAGTGGAGGAGTTTCGTCTACAAGACTTCTATTTCGAGCTGTAGAAGGAAGTTCTCCTTATTATGTAACATTATAGCTTCCATGGGAAATAATCTCTCCTTGCACGTGTGGTTGTTTCTTCAGCTCATAAAGAAGGTTATCCAGCTGGGCGACACGTCCTGCCTCCTGCCCATCATGGATATATTTATGGAAGAGGGCCCGGGAAAATTTGATGCAGAGCCCACGTCATTCGAAGGCCAGGGCGCCCCTGCCCCAAAAAAAAAAAAGGGGGGACGTGTATCTAAAGGGGAAACCCAAACGCCTACCTGTCATTTGCAATCATTGCATCAGGTAATAAAAGTACTGAGTATAGAAAAAAAAATTATGATTGAAAGTAGAACCATAAAAAATTACAAAACCTCCAATTTATGGGGGTTTTGGATGATAAAGGGGGTTTTAAATCTTTTAAAAGTGGGGGGCAATGAGGAGCCCTTGTTTTCCCCATTATATTTAGATTTCAGTGGAGCAGCTATTGGTGTATAGGTCTCCACACACCTGCATAGTGTCTCTCCCTAATGAGGAACGTTACCTCTTTTGAGCTAGTGGGAACTGTGTAATGCTCCTTTTACCGGGGGGTGGTGCTGTAAAGGGCAACTCAAAAACTTGTGTCCCGTTGACCCTTTAAAAACAAGCAATTTAATTAGGAGGCCCGCAGCCCAAAAGTCCAGTCATTGCTTTTTTTTGGGGGGGCCACCTGGGAAGAAAAACAATTTAAAAAGGGCACGGTTTTCCCCTTTAGGGGGTATTTAAGGTAGAATTGCTTGACGCCTCCTCATTTGAATATTTCTCTTTACTGTTTCTTGGTTTTATCTGTCTTTGAGAAAACTAAAAACCCAAAATTTTTTTTGGGGAAAAAAAGACCGCCAGGGAGGTGGCACCTAGCTTTCCTGGCGGGGGCCTTTAGTAGCAAGGCTTTCCCGCTGTATTTTTGGGAAAAAAAAAATTTGGGGTGCACCTCCAAAAGGCTATGTTCACACGGGGTTAACTGCGGGGGTAAATTTCCCCCGCAATTTCACCGTGTAAACCGGGGCAGGGGGGAGCGGGGAGGAGCGGGGGGGGGGGGACCCCCCCGGCCCTAGAATTTATTTGCTAGCCGGCGCGTATAGGCCCCCTTTTAATTACTTTTCACTTTTCTCCCCCCCGGCGTATGCGCCGAGCAGGGAGGAAAAAGGGCGTAAAAAGCATGTTCCCTATGAAACTGGGCATTTAACCTTAGTTACTGGGGGCGGATTTCAGCCCGTAATTGGCGCCTTTGGGGGCGTAATTACGGACTTTAATTTTCGTCCCAGAATAAGCCGTGTGAACAAAGGGCCCAAAAAGAAAAAAAAAAAAAAAAAAAATAAACATAGGTCACCTGGTGTGTCAGCAAATTTCAAAAAACAATCAATGTCCCGCAGCACACAACTCACTAAAAACGTCCCAAAGGGGAAAATATTTGGGAAAAGGGATTTTGCTTTCTTTGAATCCCTGAAAAATTTTAAAGGTTCTTAGTGCACATTTTGATCAAAACTGTAAAAGCCACTCCCGACGTCAGGCCCTAAATACGGGTGGGAACCTTTTTATATGTTCCCTTCTTGGTCCCTGTTCAGATCTCCCATTTCGGGGGGAAAAATTCCACTACAACCCACTCTCCTTTTTTTTTAAAAAACCTGTGCAGTGGGAAAAAAAAACAAAGTGGGGGCAGACACAGGCACCAAGAGAGGTAACATATAGTGTGGGTTCCCCCTGTATTGAGGTCGCCTTGTCGATGGCAGGTGGGCTTTGAGGTTCTTAGTGTAAATCACCAATCTTTTTCTACAAAGGAAAAAGGAAGTGCATGCGATCAATGAGGGATTCACTTCCTTTTTTCTGTCTGGAAAAAAGGTCAGTGATTGGTTGAACGATTTTTCTGTCGTCTCAGGCAAAATTGGATCCAGCCGAACCCGCCCTCTAGCTGAATCCGAACCACCTCGGGAGCTGTCGTACAACTTTCCTGGAAGCAGATCCTAAAAATGGCGGATTAGGTGTTCACATGGTTGCAAGTAGTAATGGTGGAACCAAATAAAAAAATGTAAAAAAATTTTTTAATATTTTCCTTGTTTAAAAACACATTCATGACATTAACCTCGAAATAGAGTGTCAGGAAATGCAAAAATACAGGAAGAATATCAATTAGTTGCGCCATCCACCCGTTCAACGAAAACAGTCCATAGATCGTCCCACCACGAGGAGCAGGAGACGCCGACCACCAGGCGGGGCAAAAGGGGGGCGCACAAGTGCGACGTTTTGGGCGAGAACTCCTCCCCTTCCTCAAGCAAATGCGTCATAATGCCACTTTTTTTAAAAAGGTAAGTAACAAAAAAGGTAAAAACTTTAAAACCCTTTCAAAAATAAAAAAATTTAAAACCATACAAAAAACCCTAAAGGTTAAAAATTCATTGAGCCCTTTCGGGGTAAGTTTTAAGGTAGCATCCAATACGCCTCTCTTTTTAATAAGCGATAGGTGAATAAGAATTTATTATAAAACCCCATATTTTTCAAGCACACACCACGTAGTTACACACGTCGTTGGGCTTCAAAAAAGCTCGCTAACGGGGGTCTCTCCATAAATTTAGTTTTGCTTTCACAGTGCTTCCCTGGTTTTTTTTTTAATCTGATCGCCGCTTTATGTTGTTAATCGATTTCAAGGGTCTAAGGGTTTGCCCAACATAGAAAAAACCCACATGGGTTTTTTAACATGTAAATAAGCCCCTCACATCGCAAGTATGGAACCCTTTTTTTGATGGGGTACCCTTTCGGGGGTGTTGGATACTGCCCCCCTTTAATTATATCGCACAATTTTGACAGTGTAAGCGGAAAAAAATTTTCCCTGTGGTACTCTTAAACAAGGCTGTTTCCTTGAAAGTTTGCGTTTTTTTAATCGGATAAAAATTTACCAAGGAAAAATTGCATTTTTGATGAATCTTGGACTTAGTCCTTACTGAAATCATTCCTTTTTGGGGCCAGATGTACTTGCGCTCAGGGGCCCCTTTATGGGTCCCCTGTGGAGCCAAGTACGCAAACCCTCTCTGATTCCTTAGGAAACATTGTACATGTATCTGAAATTGCTGGCCCGATTACTGACATGGTTTCTTTTGGGGCGATGACGTTTTTTTGTTTGGTCTGGTTCAGAGTCCCGGTTTGGGTGAATTTAGGGAATATCTAACCAGATAACCCCATTAATTCAAATTCTCCATAATAAAAAAACCAACACTATAAAAATACTTTTGGGTGTTTTCTTGTTACGCCGAGAAAATAATTTTATTATTACTCCCCATTCTAAAGAAATCGACCGCAATAATACTGCATCATGAATCAAAATGCCCCCCCAAATATTCAAGGGGGTTGTCCGATCGCAATTTAAAGGGTAGAAGGGTCTGTTCCATGAAAAGATTACCAGGTGGCCCTGATTGGTAATTAAAAAGTTCCATTCTAGAGGGGAGATAGAGAGAAATACAGAAAGTAGGACTGGAGTTCTGTCAATCCCAAACAAATTTTTGCAAATAAAAAAAAGAAAAAAAAATCTAGTAATAGGTTTAATTTTATCTTGTATATTCGCCCTTCGGTTTTTAATTTTCAAACCCTCCTAAAACATTGGAAGAAATTGAGGAATTTAGTAAAATATGGCCATGTTTGGGATCCCCTTTTGATTGAAATATCGGAAAGGAAAAAAATGTAGGGGAGCAATTGATTCATCCGATATAAAAAAAAACGCAAACTTCAAGAAACAGCCCTTTTTAAGATACACGGGCGGCACTTTTGCCCGCTTTTACTGTCAAAATTTTTGCGAATATTAAAAAAGGGGACAGTATCCAACACCCCCTCAAGGGGGACCCCCAAAATCAAAGGGGGTTTCCCTACTTGCGATAGTGGGGCGTTATTTACATTTAAATGCCCTGTTTTTTGTTAAATTTGGGCAAACCCTGAGAACCCGGGAAAACAGAATTAACGAAAAATAAACGCGATCAATTAAAAAAGAAACGGGATGCACGTAAAGAAAACTAAAACTTATGGAGGGCCCCGTAGGAGTTTCTTTGAACCCGACACACTGTTAACTACGTGGTGTTGTTGAAAGAATATGGGTTATAATAAATCCTTTTATCACCATCGTTATTAAAAAAAAAGAGGCGTATTGGATAGCATCTTTGAAACATTAGCCCCGAAAGGTCTCAATGAATGTTTTTAACCTTTTGGATTTTTTTGTAATGGTTTTATATTTGTATGTTGTGAAAGGGTTAAAGCTTGTCTTCCTTTGTCTACTTACCTTTTTAAGGAGGGGGCACTCTTGAGCATTGCTTTGAGGAAGGGAGGGTTCTCGCCCAAACTCGCACTTGTTTCGCTTTTTCCCGCTCTGGTGGTCGGGGTCTCCCCGCTCCTCGTGGTGGAGCGATCAATGGAAATGATGGTTTGAACGGCATGGGATTCCGCCAAAAAAATACTGAAATTCTATCCTTAATTTGTTCTTACCTGACACTCTATTTTGTATGGATTTGTCTGAGATGTTTTTTAAACAAAGGAAATATTAAAGTTTTTGAAATTTTTTTTTTGGTTCCCCATTACACTTGCAAGCATTGTTAGCAGGTTTTGGGGAACCCGCCCCTTTTGAAAACCATACAGGAAAGTATATAATTTGCCTTGATTGGGAACCCATTTTATATTATATGTGTTCAATTTTAAATCAAGCAATCTGCAGGAAATCGTGCAATATCTTCATATCTGCAAGACCACGCACCAAAAATTACATTAAACCCAAAAACCCACCCCATCGACAAGGCGACCTCAATAAGGGGAACCCCCATTTGACTTACCTCTCTTT
The DNA here is from genome assembly GCA_025379985.1 of Phyllomedusa bahiana. Classification (NCBI taxonomy): domain Eukaryota; kingdom Metazoa; phylum Chordata; class Amphibia; order Anura; family Hylidae; genus Phyllomedusa; species Phyllomedusa bahiana. The sequence continues at coordinate 167,366 of JAODAL010002664.1, read as the reverse complement.
TTGGTACCTGTGGCTGCCCCCACTTTGGTTTTTCCTGGAAGCAGATCCTAAAAATAGCGGATTAAGGGGTTTACAAAAGGGTTTAAAAACAGCAAGTCCGCATGGGGAAACGTGCAATATCTGCAAGACCACTGCATCCTATTAATTGCAATGGGAACCCCCCGTATTTACACCCGGGGGAACACTGGGGGCATTGCGATCAGGGGACCCAACATGTAAGGATGATTAAGCACAGGTTGAAACCTTTCCTATTTAAATGAACCGAGAAAAATTCAAAGCCGGCATTTTTCCCATTTCGTGGTTTTTTACGCAGATTGTGGATCATCAAAGGCGCGGAGAAATGAATGTAGTAATAATTGATGAAGATTTGTTATGTAACTTACCCACGACCTCAGCACCAGCGTCAGGGGAGGAGTGACCGGGGAGGCGCAGCTCTATTTGGAGGTAGAGGAGCAACAGGGAGGGGATGAGAGCTGCAAAATTTTTTAAAGGGGAACAGCTTAAATAGGGCAGGGGACAAAATTAAAAAAGCCCCCCCCCCCCCCCCCCCCCCCCCCCCATGAAAAAGAAAATAAAAAAAAATGGGGTTTTCCCACCCGCGTTTGAAAGTTACATTATGGTGGAAGCCGGGGATGGGGACCTCTTGGCCCAGGTGAGAGATGGAGTAGCAAACCATCCAGGGAGCAGAGTCTAAGAGGCCCCCGATTTTCCCCGGGATCTCAAAAAGGACGGACGGCTTCTGCGGTGAACACCACGGGTTTCGTCCCCCCTGATGGGGCTACCGCGGTGCAACCAAAGTGCTGGAGGGAAGAAAACAGGTACACCAGAGGTGATGGGTCAAGGCGGGCAATTAGACTGTAGCAGGCCCCGACAGGTAGCAACTGGCCCAGCGGGAGATATCAGCAGTACAGGTAAACGGCTCGGACCCGGGGGGGGGGGGGGGAACGGTGAATTCCCGGTGGGCCCCAACTGCTCTGGGCCCCCGGAGGCAGTGGCCGCTCCCGGGGGCCCGTCCCCGATCCGGTCCCTGGACCAGGGACCTGCGCCCGACGCTCAGAGACCCGGGGCCCGGAGTCGGGGACTAATGTCCCCCACTCCCGGGGCGGTGGTTCCGGAGCACAGCGCCGCTAGCGCTCCTCCCCTGTCTCCCGGGAAAGGGCCCCAGGCTAGGCCCTTTAAACCCGCCCCGGGCCGGCCCCTACCCGGGGACGTAGGTGCCGGTGACGTCACTCACCGTCCCCTATGCAGGGCGACACGAGCCGGCGGGGAGATCGAAGCGGCAGGAGCGGGAGCCAGGTGAGTGGCTGTCTGTTTGTTTTTTTTTTTTGGTTTTTTGTTTTTAAATACCTAAAGGGAGGCCCTGACTAACTAATGGGGCCCTGGCTACCTAAAGGGGGGCCCTGACTACCTAATGGGGCCCTGGCTACGTAAAGGGGGGCCCTGGCTACCAAAGGGGGCACTGACTACCAAATGGGGCCCTGATTAGCTAAAGGGGGGCCCTGACTGTCTACAGGGTGCCCTGACTACCTATGGGGGTCCTGACTACCTAAAGGGGGGCCCTGTCTACCTTATGGGGGGCCCTGTATACCTCATGGGCCCCTGACTATCAAAGGGGGCCCTGACTACCTCATGTGGCCCTGATTACCTAAAGGGGGGGCCTGATTACCTAAAGGGGGGCCCTGACTGTCTAAAGGGAGGCCCTGACTAACTACAGGGGGCCCTGACTACCTACAAACTAAAGGGGACCCTGACTACCTGCACACTAGCTAAAGGGGGGCCCTGACTTTCTGCACACTCGCTAAAGGAGACCCCTAACTGCCTGTATACTATCTAAAGGAGGCCCCTAACTGCCTGTATACTACCTAAAGGAGGCCCTAACTGCCTCTATACTACCTAAAGGGGAGTTCCTAACTGCTTGCCACCTATATAAAGGGGACCCTAACTACCTACAGCTTACCTAACTGGGACTCACCAACACCTACCTACAGCTTACCTAACTGGGGTCCACCAACCTAACTGTAGCCTATCAACTTGTCTAACTGGGGCCTGCTTGTCTAACTGGGGGCTACTTACCTACCCACCCGCGGCGAGGTACCCACCAACCTACTTGGGGGGTGGCCTAGCAAACTTTCCAGCGGGGGTCTACCTACCTAAATAGGGCCTATCTAGTTACCTGGGGCCTTTCCCATTCCCTTTCGTACCTAGTTAATATAATTGAGAGGGAAGCAGCCCATAGTTGTAGCATTATCTCCAGGGGTTAGTCCTCTCCCCCCCTCCAACCCTCAGGATACTGGGCCCTCAAAAGTTATGGCTTGTCCCTGCTCCCCACCCTGGTAAGTTTGTACAGGGGTGGGAATAGGAAAAGAGATGCTGAAAAATTGGGATTCTAATATTTTGTGTGTAAATTCTGCAGGGATGAGTTGTGGCCGGGATAGGTCATCATGGCAGTGTGGAAACGGATGGGAGAGAAAGGGAAAAAAAAAACACTCAAGAGAAGAGAACGACTCATCAGATATGACATCTCCGGTGAGTCCCTGATTTAGGGGTTATTTTACTTCTATTTTGGGTTTCAGTGCTGTATTCACTGTAATGTGATGTGACCCGGGCTGGTGTCTGACCTCTATGTGGTCCTCTATATGGTGGTTTTTAGTAGGTTATACCTGAGCTGGTGTCTGACCTCTATGTGGTCTCTATATGGCGGTGTTGTAGTTATACCTGAGCTGGTGTCTGACCTCTATGTGTTCTCTATATGGCGGTGTTGTAGGTTATTCCTGAGCTGGTGTCTGACCTCTATGTGGTCTCTATATGGCGGTGTTGTAGGTTATTCCTGAGCTGGTGTCTGACCTCTATGTGGTCTCCATATGGCGGTGTTGTAGGTTATATCGGCGCGGGTATAATGCCAGCGTACATGTGTCCCTGATTGTAAATGAGGGAACACCTGACCCTGTGACAGGAGTTAGACTTTTACTTTCTTGCTTGTGTTTATTTTAGAAGGTAGTGAAGGGCTTGACCAAGGGAAACATGGAGGGGAATATTGTATGTGGGTGGAGGAGGATATGTATGGAGCTACTTAGCCCTGTGTCTATGATATGTGAGACTGACAGACGTGTTACTCACTTGATATTGTACTACACAATACAGTTCTGTTTTGCACACTGTATTATGTGGTAAAATGGGCGCATTTATGTCCGAGAGGCCGGTAATATTTTTACGTACAGTAGGGTGGACCCCCCCCAAGATCAATTCCCCTGTGGGCCCCAGACCCTCCAGTCCGACGCTGCGGGTAAATGTGGGTAACCCTGAAACCAGGACATCAGTAACCCAGGTAACAGGAACCAGGACAGCAAACAGAGGTCAGGGTCAATGTAGGAGCATCAAGAAACTGACACCAGGGCAGAGGCAGGAACTTCCTTGAGACCCAGGTGGTCAGAGGTCATTGGCCAGGTAATTGATGTACTGTCTCTTTAAATTTTGGTGAGCTGGCGCACACTCACCCTAGGGAGGGCGTTGTTCACTTGCAGGACGCCAGCAGGAGCGAGGACTGGAGCATGAGTGAGGTCAGTGAAAACAGACAAATGGGGAAGGGGGGGGGGCATGGCCGCAACAAGAGCACGGTCATGTCCATGGTCCAGAGCGGGGACTGCAGCATGGACCGTGACATTTACTATGAGCCAAACGCAGTGTTCCCATCAGTGCATGTCAGCAGGTAGCTTACTATGACCCAACCATCTCAGAGAATGGGGAGGTTGGCGGTGAATGTGCCCAGACTCTCCTTTCATCTCTATGTTTAAAGTAAAGCTGACTGAGCAAGTGTGCTTGGCTGTAGTGACAACTCCCATAGAAATGAATGGGGAGGAAAGGCGCTTGCGCCGCCAAACTCCACATTCTCTGAGATGGTTGGGGCGTAGCAAGCTTCCTGCTGACCTGCTGCATGTAAAAGCACTGATGGGAAGACCGCGTTAAGGGCCACATGTATGAAAACTATCTAGGTCTAAAACTCACTTTGTTGCCCATAACAACCAATCGGAGCCCATAGCAACCAATCAGAGCTCATAGCAACCAATCAGAGCGCCCCTCTCATTTTTCCAGAGCACTATATGAAATAAAAGGGGCGCGCTGATTGGTTGCTATGAGTTCTGATTGGTTGCTATGGGCTCTGATTGGTTGCCATGGTATCTGATTTGTTGCTATGAGCTCTGATTGGTTGCTATGGGCTCTGATTGGTTGCTGTGAGCTTTGATTGGTTGCTATGAGTTCTGATTGGTTGCTGTGAGCTCTGATTGGTTGCTATGAGATCTGATTGGTTGTTATGGGCTTTGATTGGTTGCTGTGAGCTTTGATTGGTTGCTATGGGTTCTGATTGGTTGCTATGGGCTCTGATTGGTTGCTGTGAGCTCTGATTGGTTGCTATGGGCAACAAAGTGAGACCTAGACAGTTTTCATACATGTGGCCCTAAGTTTTTTAGGATAAGAAGACCACGTTGTCTTTAGAGTAGAACAGAGTGAACTACTAAATTTTGTTCTAAGAAGTATCAGTACATTAGCAAAAAAATGTATATATGTAATTTATTATTATTATTTTGTATTATTATTATTTATTATTATTATTATTATGTATTTAATATCACACTTGTATTACATTACTTCAAATAATAATAACAATAATAATCATGTATTTAGTGCCACTTCCTTATTACATTACTTTTTATTATTATTATTATTATTATTATTATTATTATTATATAAATTAATGTAATAAAGGTGTGACATTAAATAACAATAATAATATAGAATACTGTAATAAAGAAGTGACAATAAATATGATATTATTTTTAGTATTACTATTATTATGTATTTAATGTCACGCTTTTATTACACTACTTAAAATAATAATAATAATAATAATAATAATAATCATGTATTTAGTGCCACTTCCTTGTTACATTATTATTACTATTATATAAAGTAATGTAATAAGGAAGTGGCACTAAATATATGATGATGATTATTATTATCATTATGTAATAAAAGTGTGACATTAAATACAAATAATAACAATAATAATAATATAGAATAATGTAATAAAGAAGTGACAATAAATATGTTGTTATTATTATTATTATTATTATTATTATTTATTGTCACACTTGTATTACATTACTTCAAATAATAAAACTAATAATAAAAAATAATTATAATAATTATGTATTTAGTGCCACTTCCTTATTACATTACTTTATTTATTATTATTATATAAAGTAATGTAATAAAGGTGTGACATTAAATACATAATAATAATAATAATAATAATAGTGACACTTCTTTATTACTTTGTCACTTCTCTATTACATTATTCTATATTATTATTATATATTTACTGTCGCCCCTTTTATTACATTATTTTATTGCTATTATTTATTCTTATAGTTTTATGATATTACTATTATTTTTTATCATTCCCATCTGCAGTAGTTTTATATCCAGTTCCACTTTCTACAATAATCCCCCGCTGGAAACAAGCAGAAATAACCTAAATAATCTTGATATTAGGAACAAGTGCCTCCCTCTGGCGCGCTGCGGTGCAGGTGGTCTGGAGAACATGGAGTAAATGATTTTCACAACTGTCTGACCCAGCGGAGCACATAGCATTCATTGCTGTGTATAAAGTCAGGGGTAAAGAGAAAGATTTCTTGTGTCTTTTTCAGGGGGACACGCCAGGGACTCTTTACTGGCCAGGGCCAGATGTTACGGGCAGCTGGGACAGAAGAAAACAGCCATATATGATTTCAATAATGTTCTGAAGGAGGAACCTGGAAACGTGGAGGCGCTGTGTGGGAAAGGCTTGGTGCACATGACACTTTACCTTCAGTAGGTAAATCCTACTTCATACTTTGCTGATTACTTTTATGATGTCTCTTTATAGGAGGCTCTTTTTTCATCCAAATCCCCTACATAGAGAGACTGTATTATTAAGTATTAAACTACTGCCTGCAGCCACCACTAGGGGGAGCTTACTGCATACAGCTCTCTAGAGCTGGCTGTAGGGAACTAACATGTTATGTTCTAAATCTATACAGGCAGTCAGGGCAGGTAGGCAAGGCTAGGCGACCACCTATGGCGCCACTTCACCCCTAGCAGAAAGTAGGGCACAAGGAGGCATGGTGTGGGCAGAGTTTTCCACAAGGGAGGCATTACATGCCTTATTTGCCTAAGGCACCAGAATACCTTGGCAGTGTAGGAATGAAGTGCCTAGGGCCCACCAATAGAGTTAATCTTTGGGGCTCACCACTGAAGTGGATTCTTGGGGCCCACCAATAGAAGTCACTGCTAAATGAAGCATAAACCCTACCTCTAAAATACAACTTTTTAATCAAAACCTATTAAAATTTAATTATACACCACAGAGCAAATTATGCTGCTATCCACTAACAAACGACCTGTAGGGACAGGTTGGCCGATTTACCTTATATAATGATAACACACAGTCTATGGAGACATAGATATACAGAAAAAAACATATTTTCCCTATTCTCTCCACTAGTTGGCCCTTAGAAAAGCAGTGGATTCGCCCTGACAAGGGCGGCCTCACCTTTTGATGGATCACCCTATTATAACCTTATATTGTCCCTATTTCCTTAAGCAGGTTCTTATTAAATATACCCAGACCAGACCAAGTCTATATCTGCCTCCTTTATCTGGGAGCGCTTATCTGCAGCACTTGTTGTCCAATATCAGTGGATTTTCCTTTCTGTCCCCTGATGAACCCTCACTTGACGAATTTGGAGGGGGAAACGCGTTGGGAATGAGAAATTTATATTGTTACACTGGAACGGGTCGTACGTCTTTAAAATGTATAAATAGATCTGTACCGAGAGTAAATGAAATAAATTAAGTACTGGGTAAATTTAACTATGTTGATGGTTTGATGCTGGTTATTACAAAGAGTCTGCTTAAGGAAATAGGGATAATATAAGGGTATAATAGGGTGATCCATCAAAAGGTGGGGCCGCCCTTGTCGGGGCAAATCCCCCACTTTACTAATGGCCAACTAGCGGAGAGAATAGCGAAAATATGTTTTTTTCTGTATATTTATGTCTCCATAGACTGTGTGTTATCAATATATAAGGTAAATCGGCAAACCTGTCCCTACAGGCTGTTTGTTAGTGGATAGCAGCATAATTAGCTCCATGGTGTATAATTTAATTTTAATAGGTTTTGAATAAAAGTTATATTTTAGATGTAGGGTTTATGCTTCATTTGGCAGTGACCTTGCTTTTTACCCTGTGGTGAACAAATCTTTTTCTTTTTCTGTGAATTTTTCTGGCCCACCAATAGAATTCTTAGGACCCACCCTACAGCTACTGTACATGACTGCACACACTGCACATGACTCTTCCACTCTTTCAATCTTTACTAAATTCACCATCATTTTTAGCATTCTTCTTATCACAACCATTTTTGCATGAATCAGTGCAGCATGATTACATAAAACTTCAAGTATCCTTAGGAACAAGTGACGTCTACCGCCTGTTTGCCCCCTATCTCTGTCCTCTGATCTACAGTAACATAGTAACTGAAGACACAGAGGAGAGGAGATAGAGGGAGGGAGGAGGAGATGATGCTGCAGCTTTCTGTCTCTTCCTGTGTAAGAGAGGAGAAGGATCAGCCGGGGAGAGGCAGCCGATTGGTTTGGAGCATAAAAAAAGCCCGCCCACTCAGCACAGTTACAGGAAAGGTGCACAGGAAACAGACCTCTGCAAACCTGCAGGTTTCATGCAATGTTTCTGGCTTCTACAGCCATCTTTAATGTTGCTCAAATTTGTCCCTGTTCAGTTTAACACTAGTTTGACTAAACTAGCAAAAATTTGGGGTTGGGTTTCCCTGGTGGGACAGTGTGCCTGCAACTGTTCTTTCCCTGCTGTTTTCCAAACATTAGGGTACGTTCACACGGTGTATTGCGGCGCGTATAGTACACACCGCAATACAGTGGGTGATTTGGAAGCACACGCTAATTAGCGCGTGTTTCCAAACCACGGGGGGGCCCGGTCCCATTTACATGCATTGTCAGCGGCACGTAATCGCCGCAAACAATTGACATGTCACTTATCTCCCCGCGCATACAATGTGATTGTATTGTACACGCGGGGGGACGACGCGTAATCCATAGCTCTCTATGAGAGCTATGGATTACCGTAATTGCGGCGCACATTTCGCCGCATATAAAGCGCAATAGGGGCCAAAATACGCTGCGAAATGCGCGCACAAATAAGCCGTGTGAACATACCCTTAAAGGGGTGTTGCCACGATCTAATGTTGACGTGGGATCCTCCAAAATGGATATTTAATCACTTTTATAAATATATGTCATCAAAAAAAGTGAAGCCTGTGAGATGTACAGCCTGACTTACATGCTCTTGGTTTCCTGACAGTTTACATTAGACACGACCAGGAGCTGACAGGAGCTGATCTGGCTTGCATTGTTTGTACTTCTTATCTGATGGCAGGGAACATGAATGAGCTTTGAAGGGGCTGGGGAGAAAGATCTTGTTTCTTTTGTATAGAGAATCCACTGGTTGTAATGTAATTACCTGAGTAAACATGCAGACCCTCCCTAGCTCTCTGCGCTGCCACCCTCCCTCTCCCCCTGCAGCTGTAAAGGAATTAAAAAAGGCTGCCTGCTGAGCTTATCTTCTCTCCTGAGCAAATAAGAGGGAGAAATAAAACGCATATAGCTTATGCACAATACAGGTTCTCCTCTGTGGATTAGCAAAACAATGTTTGCTCAACTAGAGACTGAGTATCAGGAATGTGCATGGGAGGTGGAGTGATGACATCACAGAGGAGATACTTGTGTTTTTAAACACAGAAACACAGCGCCCCTTTTTCAAGCCTCAAGAGGGGAGTATCAGCCTGTTAGGTGAGGAAATCATTTCTTGGCAAATCCCCTTTAACTCCTTAACGACCGCCCACTGACTTTAGACATCGGCTGGTGCAGGTCGTTTGTCTGCAGCGACGTCTTTTGGTGTCGCTGCAGACATCGGAGTTTGCGCCGCAGCAGCGCTAAGAACGGGGCTGTACTACACAGCCCTGATCCCAGCGCAGCTCCTGTGAGCACTGGGAAGCAGGGGAAACCTCCGCATCCCGGTGCTTTAACCCTTTGATTGCGGCGGATTGTCACCGCAGCACAATCAAAGGGTTTCCCTACTCTGTCGGGTGATCGGAACGCCCGGTGACCCAACAGAGCCCAGGGAACGGCTGCACAGTCAGCCCTGGGGACCTAGAATGGCCACAGGGATGTCTGTGTAAGAAGCCAGTGATCAGGACACACTGTGTGCTGTCCTGATCACTGCCTGTGTCAGACTGACACAGATTATAATATATTAGCATATATGAATATGCTAATACATTACTAAGTGTAAAAAAAAAAAAAAAATGTAAAACAGTTCTCCCTTCAGGGGATTTAAAAAAAAAAGTAAAAAAAAAAAAAAAGTGTAAAAAAATGAATAAAAAAATAAATAATAAAATAAAAATAAATATTTAATAAAAAATAATTGTGCATATATTACACCCTAAACATTTTAGGTAGCCACACGACCGTAATAACCTGTAGAATTAATCTAACAAATTATTAAGTGTGAAATGTGAATGTTGTAAAAAAACTAAAAAAAAAAAAATATTAAAAAAAAAAAAAAAATCTGCAGTGAACTTAAATTATTCCCCCATAAAGTACAACTCATCTCGAATAAAACGAGGCCTCATCCAACTGCGTCATTGAAAAAATAGAAAAGTTACAACTGTTGAAACGCGAGGAGGCAAAAACTTAAAAAAATCTTCTGGTCATTAACTACTTTTCAGGTGTTCGGCTTAAGGGGTTAAAGTCCAACATTGTCTCTTTTAACAGGAGACATCAGGGGTTCATTGGTCAATAGAATGTTTCCATATGGACAGCAAGGCTATGTGTGCTTTCATACTATTTGAATTCCTCTAAATCTCGTACGCAGCTCCTATGCCGACCTATGTGTCTCCATGGTTACAGACTACAACACATGACCGATCCTGCACTCGTGTCATTAGCTTCCTTCTAGCTAGGGAATGCCATGGGTCAGCACTGTAGCTCTATACACAAAACGGAAGAACATTTTTATCCTAGATTACATGCAGAATTGCTATGCATTACATTTTAGATGGATTGAAGCAATAAGTATCTGCAAGTTTTCATGCCCTTTACCATGCTCGCCTATGAGTACCTGCAGCCCTACCCTTCTGGAAATGCAGCTCGGGTGCGGGCACTGTGTATTGTTCTTCATGAATTCAATTGTCTGCATCATTGTAATCAAGCTATATACAGAAGTGAGCTGATGAATGGAAGCCGGCAGGACCTCGGTGGCAAGTGCTCAGCCGCTCCCAGTGTTAATAATAAGATTATAAATGGCAATGTCCAGTCAGTTCAGCTATGGGAACCAGGAACAATGGCATTCTCAAGGTAAATGAGTGTTTTCTTATCACATACTGTGATGTTCTCAGGCAGCATTGGAGCTGCTCAGACTTGGCCTCCTCTCACCATGGGCAGAGGAGATCCATGAGTCAAAGAGACTGCGACTGGAAGGAAATTTGCTCCTTGTTTTCTATCAGGAAGATAAGAGTCCTCCTCGCTGATACAATGTAACAGAGCATCAGCCATAAACAGAGATTGATTGTAACTTATGTATTGTAACAAACAACCTCAGTCATCCTATTGTTCTCTCTTATCACTTATTTCAGGCTAAAGAGAGTCTTTCTATAGTCAGTTTTGGGGAACATCTCTCCTTGAGGAGAGATGTTCCCCTTTCGGAGCCACTCATTGCCTCCCACCCAGCCAGCCAGTACACTCTGCTCTGCACTGATGAGGGGCAAAACCCAGAAACAGCTGTCTGTAGATGAAAGATACTGGCTTGGCTAATATCCCTTTTGCTTTCTGAAAACTCAGTGGGTCAAAAGGAAATTGAGGATTTGTTACATCCAAGAGAGGGCGCTTGAGCTTCTCAGCTCCTTTCCCATAATGCCTTGTGATATAGTCAGTTTTGGAATCCAGAGAAAAACCTCCTTTAAAGAGGACCATAATTTGCGGAACAACGCGTTTCGTGTTAGTATCACACTTCGTCTGGGTCACGAACACGAAAACGCGTTGTTCCGCAAATTATGTTTTATATTTATTTTTAAGAGTTATTTTATGTGCTAATCTGCTTAACAATAAATAGAAAAAGCAAATTACCGCAACAAGGAGGTCACAGCGCTGATCTTTAGCACAGAGCATCAGCCATAAACAGCGGCCGATCGTAACTTATTTATTGTAACAAACAACTACAGTCTTCTGGACCATTGATTGTATTGTTCCCTCATCACTCAGGCTAAAGAGAGTCTTTCTATAGTCAGTTTTGGAGTCCAGAAAAACACCTCCTTTACAGAGGACCATAACTTGCGGAACAACGCGTTTCATGTTAGTATCACACTTCGTCAGGTTCACTAACACGAAAACGCGTTGTTCCGAAAATTAGGTTTTGTATTTATTTTTAAGTGTTATTTCATGTGCTAATCTGCTTAACAATAAATAGAAAAGCGAATTACCGCAACAAGGAGGTCACAGTGCTGATCTTTATCGTGGATTTTATGGGTATCCTACAGGGAGCCTAGAGGATATCCGGAGGTTAATTCCTTGTTCTATTTTTTACTGCTTTGATTTTCTCTACATGAAAAGCATGCAGCAGTTGTTTCGGGGTTTTACCCCTCATCAGTGCAGAGCAGAGCGATTCTGGCTGGCTGGGTGGGAGGCAATGAGTGGCTCAGAAAGGGGAACAGCTCTCCTTAGGGAGAGCACCATACGGTGTGAGGGGAACATCTCTCCTTGGGGAGAGCACCATACGGTGTGAGGGGAACATCTCTCCTTGGGGAGAGCACCATATGGTGTGTAGAGAGAGAACCTTCAAACCCCGTTTGTGGGTTTCGGTTTAATACTTTCAGGAGAGTTTTGCCTCCATTTTAGCACATCGAGAAAAGGTGAGCAATAGTGTTTTCTATATCTTAAGGAAAACCTCACCATTGGTAACACACAAGCGAGCGCTTGTGCCTGTCTATATTTTCTTGTCTTCTATATTTCTAATGATTTGGGGATGGGCAGTTGAAAAACACATCCGACCACTCAACCATTGCTTAGTGCAAATTTAGCCAAGAAAAAGAGCAAGGGAGACATGCATTATTTTTGACCCCCAGGTGCCATTTTTTTTGCACGCATTTGTAGCGTGGAAGGCGCCTGAATCTCTGAAGCTGTTCTACTTTGGGTCATAGATTTAGAGCTTTCTAGCTACAAAGTGACACTTCTGGCTCAGGTAAACCACTTTTAAAGTGCTCTACCTGTTCCAGCAGTAATGCGCCTGGATTTGCCGTACTAAATATATCAGTGAGTAGCTTCGTACAGTTGTAGTGTGACGCCTCCCGCACGCCCCCCGATCTCAGGCGCATTAGAAAGTGCTGTGGGCGCTCTGTAATGCGCCTGATACTGGAGTGCGCCTGGTTAAAAATAGTGAATGGGGCTGCGCCAGTTTTTGGACTGAAAAGACGCCAGACTTCTGCCGCAGCCCCGTTCATACATGTCGCCCCAAATATCGGCTCGTTCAACTGTTTATACGGATATAAAAATGCTCACTGGGTGACAGTACATCTCCTATGCAAAGTGTTTGGGAGGCGAATGATTGCATAAACAATCGATCCCTTATGCAGGAGACTTCGACCCGTGAGAAGGGCTTTTAAACAACCTGTTGTAACATTATTTTGGTGCTCAATTCCAATCACTTATGTGTTATACTTCGGATTTGGGTCAGATTCAAATTCAACCAGAAATCAAACACTTTGGATTTGGGTTCAATTTTTATTTAAAAAAAAAATAACCCAAAAAATCAACCGTGACCCTTACCCTAAGTTGGGGTTAGTTACTTATTGATCCCCATTGCCTATGGTCCCGCAACCCTTGCGCTCTGACATCACTTACCTTTCTGATATCACTTCTGGTTTAACGTAACTTTAGGAAACCCCAAGGCCTGGTCCACACTTGCGTCTCAGAGGTTCAGTTTGGAAGCTCCGTCACATGTTCTGTTGAGGATGATGATGCTAAAAATAGCGGCGCATGCTGCTCATTTTTTTTTTTTTTTTCAAAAATGATGGACAACCAACCCCTTGTAGTCAATGGGATTCGTCGGGGGCCATTGGTGTCCGTTGCAAACTGGATCCTGTTCCCACCACTGAACTCAACCTTCGACACAGATGTGAACTAAGCCTGAGATGACTTTAGACTGGACGTAACATTGGAAATGATGTCCAAGCGCAATCAGTAACCCCTTAACGACCGCCCACCATCTTTTGACGTCGGCTTTCAGTCGTTTGTCGGAGCGACGTTCTTTGGTCGTGCAGACATCGATTGTGGCTCCGGCGCCTAGCGCGCTGGGATCGGGCTGTACTACACAGCCCTGATCCCAGAGCATCTCCTACGAGCACCGGAGAGTGGCGGAAACCTCCGCTCCCCGGCGCTTTAACCCTTTGATTGCGGCGGATCATCGCCACAGCACAATCAAAGGGTTCCCCTGCTCTGTCGGGTGATCGGAACGCCCATTGACCCGACAGAGCCCGGGGAACGGCTGCACAGTCAGCCCTGGAGATCTAGAGTGGCCCCAGAGCTGTCTGTGTAACAAGCCAGTGACCAAGGCAGACTGTGTGCTGTCCTGATCACTGCCTGTGTCAGACTGACACAGATTAGAATGTATTAGCATTATGAATATGCTAATACATTACTAAGTGTAAAAAAAAAAAAATGTAAAACAGTTCTCCCTTCAGGGGATTTAAAAAAAAGTAAAAAAAAAAAAAAACACAGAAAAAGTGTAAAAAAAATGAAAAAAAAAAAATAAAATAAAAATAAATATTTAATAAAAAATAATTGTGCATAAATTACACACACACACAAAACTGACACATATTAGGTATCCACACGACCATAATAACCTGTAGAATTAATATAACAAGTTATTAAGTGTGAAATGTGAATGGTGTAAAAAAAAATTAAAATTTAAAATGTAAAATAAAAAAAAATTCTGCAATTATTTATAAGTGAACTTTATCTATTACCCCCATAATGTACATCTTGTCTCGCATAAAACGAGGCCTCATACAACTGCGTCATTGAAAAAATAAAAAAGTTACAACTGTTGCAATGCAAGGAGGCAAAAACTAAAAAAATGTTCTGGTCATTAACTACTTTTCAGACGTTCGGCTTAAGGGGTTAAGGGCCACATGTATGAAATTGTTTAGGTCTAAAACTCACTTTTTTGCCTATAGGTTACTATGGGCAAAAGAGTGAGTTTTAGACCTAAACAATTTCATACATGTGGCCCTAAGTGAGGCAACAGTGACCAGTAAGTGAAGTTCCCAAAACCCTAACCCAGCTTTGGGCTATGGTCAGGATTAGGTTAGGTTTAGAGTTAGAGACGTCTCAAACCCAAATTTTTTTTACAACTTTGATGTAAAAAAAAACCATCTTTGTCCTGTGTGAGCTGTTAGGGGTGTCCAAAACCCCATAGAAATGATTAGGGCTCTTTTTCTGACTGTAAATCCGCTGGAAAAAAAATGACCTAAATCCACATGAAATACTCGGACGGATGACACGGTTTTCATTGTCAAAATCCAATGAGTAAATTTTACTCATCTTCTGGATGATGACTTTCACTGGTGTATGGGCTGGGGCTTAAATGGTCTCTATGTTGGTTTTATTTGTGCGCTGTTTGATGATTAAAACTATGTGGAATTTCTCCATATGGACCCCCCAATGTATTCTTAAGGTGATTGGTGGTGATGAACCTGTGTATCATTGTTATTTTTACACCTGTATGGGAAATATGGCAGTTTTATGTGGACACCATTCTGTATAGCATTTTTAATTAAGAATTGTATGGCATTGTTATTTATAGACCATATAGTAGAGAAGGTATAACACTGATCACATCCTGCGTAATGATCACTACTTTGTCTCACATGTCCACAGATAAAAGCTCCTAAGCTCCCTCTAGTGGTGGATGCAGGCAGACAGAATTTTATCCCTTGTATGAAAGATCCCTCTTTGTGTTTCAGTGCATCTAAAATGAAATAATGGACCAACTTAGCAAATATTTATGGATAGGTGAATAAGATATCTCCTACTGTTTTATATACTGTATGCTGATCTATAGAGTAATGCATAGGGGTGCCCTTCCACTATCTGGGGCAGAGAGAAAAGTAGAATGAAGCCGGATTTTTTGTGTCTATACAGCCCCTTTGTAGACATATAGGGTAACCCATAGGGGCTTCTTCCACTCCTACAATCTAAGGGCAGAGAGATCAAAATAAGACATGAAAGCAGGATCGTTTGTGTATACAGCTCCCATGCAGACCTATGGGGTAACTCATATGAGCTTCATCCACTTCTACCCTCTAAGGGCAGAGAGAACAGAGTAAGACATGAAATCAGATTTGTATTGTGTATACAGCTCCCATGCAGACCTATGGGGTAACTCATGGGGGCTTCTTCCACCCCTACAATCTAAGGGCGGAGAAAACAGACAGGAAAGCAGGATGATTTTGTGTATACAGCTCCCATGCAGATCTATGGGGTAACTCATAGGGGCTTCATCCACTGCTAACCTCTAGGGGCAGAAAGAACAAAGTAAGACATGAAAGCAGGATCGTTTTCTGTATACAGCTCCCATGCAGACCTATGGGGTAACTCATGGGGCTTTTCACCCTACAATTAGGGGAGATAAAACAAAGGAAAGCAGGATGGGTTTGGTTTCAGCTCCTCAGACCTATGGGTAATCAGGGTTTCATCCACTTCTACCCTCTTGGGGCTGAAAGAACAAAATAAGACATGAAATCAGATTCGTATTGTGTATACAGCTCCCATGCAGACTAATGTTTTTCTATGGTAACTGGCCACAGATTAACCATGTGCACCCTGGCCCAGTCCTTCCTTCCAGCTAACCTGCCTCTTGCATGCTAGTAAGGAGCAGGCGGCAGCTGGAGAGGAGCACGGCCGTCTCAGGTTTTAGTCTTAGTGAATGTGTTTTTTTCTCCTGGTTACATAAGACCATTTTCCCATTTTTTCCCCAAGGGGAAGGGGGCCCCAATGAAGTGATCGCGAACCCCAAAACCCGGGCCCTCCCAAGGGAAAAACGGGTTCTGCCTGTTTTGACTTTAAAAGCTAAGAAACCAAGGGGGCAGCGATGCTTCGAAATTAATTTAAAACCCCTGAAAAAGGGGACTTGTCGGCCCCTGGCGCCCCCCAGCGGTCGCCCTTTTTCCCCCCCAAAACACTTGTCAAGGTAAATTAACAGCTATCTTTCCATTTAACTAATTTTGTTCTCAGCACAAATGGCTTTTCCAGCGCAGGCCCACTTAAGGTAGTTACGAGGTTTCATTCCTGGTTAAACGCTAAAGGTAGAGCAAGAAAGAGGCTCTTATTGATATCACTTTGTGCATCGAATTTTGGCCCGTAAAAAGGGCACCTATTAAGGAGCGAGAAGAGAAACATCAAACCCTTTACGGTCAAATCAAATCCTCTGCAGCCCCCAGGGCGAAGGGTCAGGTGCAGCTGTAGTGGGGTGCAGCCGTGCCCGGGTTTTCCCCGTCCCTAAGGGGGTCCAAGGACCCCATTTTTTAAAAATTTACAGCACATAAAACGGCCCCTTTTGTTTCATGCAAAAATTTGGTTTGATTTTTTTTAAAACGGGTTTAGGTGGGAACCCTATAGAATTTTAGGGGTTTTCCCCGGGTCATGGAGGGGATCAGGGGAAACAAATGAGGCCAGATGGTGGTCCCAATGTTTAAACCCTAAAGGGGTTTTTAAATCAGGTCATTTTGATTTGGAACAAGTCAGTAAGAAGATGATGGTATGTTGTTTTAAAACCCTTTAGCATGAGTTTTTAAAATAGGACGTATTGATTTGAAAGAAAAAAAAGAGAGGAAAATGGTGGAAAGGCCTTTTCAAGGTTTAGCAGGGGCCCTTTCATAATTTTTGTATTGTTATGAAGCAATCAGGGAGGAGATGGTGGTACAACATTTCAGCTTAGCATGGGCCCTTCATAAATCATATCTGAAAAGAAAAAAAAAAAATCAAAAAGGAGATGGCGGTACAACGTTTCAGGTTGGGCCTCCATTGGGCCCCCATTGGGCACCCGGGGTTTCCCTGTTAAACCCAAAGGAGCAGGGGAAATTGCCCTTTGATTATGCTATGGTTACAGACCCCAGCAATCAGAGGGATAAGTGCCGGGGAGCAGAGATTTCCCCTGCTTCCTAGCACTTGCAGAGACTGCTCTAGGAATGGTGCTGTTAAGTACAGCTCTGTTCCTAGCACAGCCGCGGCACTAGGAGCCGCAAAAACTCCTTTATCTGCAGCGACAACTCTGGGTGTCGCTCCAGGTTTACGATCTGCACCACCCGCCGTCTATAGTCGGCAGGCAGTCATTAAAGGGGTTGTCTCACTACATTGATTCCTCTCACCTCAGTCCTGTCTTCTTGGTTTCACTTTGAATTCAGGGGCGTTTACTGGCTTCCACTAGGCTGCAGTAGAAGCCAGGTCTGTAGCTATAGCAACCAATGCTGGCAGCCTATCTGGAGAGATCAAACAGGTCTGTATCTATAGCAACCAGTGCTGACAGCCTATCAAGAGAGATCAAACAGGTCTGTAGCTATAGCAACCAATGCTGGCAGCCTATCAGGAGAGATTGAACAGGTCTGTAGCTATAGCAACCAGTGCTGGCAGCCTATCAGGAGAGATTGAACAGGTCTATAGCTATAGCAACCAGTGCTGACAGCCTATCAGGAGAGATCAAACAGGTCTGTAGCTATAGCAACCAGTGCTGGCAGCCTATCAGGAGAGATTGAACAGGTCTGTAGCTATAGCGACCTGAGGAGCTGATGCAGCCCATACAAGAGGGGCTACCTAGGAATAGGTAGGACACTGTTAATAGACACATATTGCAAAGTGACTTGTTTTTGAAAGACCTTTAACATAAAAAGCAGCAATACCTGTAGTGAGACAACCCCTTTAAGGAGTTAAGGGGGAGTCCACTGTTTCATATCCCTGTCTCCTAGCTGGAGCGGAGATCAGTTAGAAAGAGTGACTTTAGCTCTGGACCTGACCTGCATAACATAGACAACCCAGTGATTTAAATAAGCTCTGTGTAATGCTCTACTTCCCTTATGGTGGCGCTGCAGGGAAACTCAAGACTCACTGCCAGCCTTGTATTGTCCAAAGTGGAAAACTCCTTTAACTAGATGCCTACAGGCTGTTGACTATTTGCATCGGCATCTAGCTCTGCACTAACATTGTGGAACATCCATGCAGAGTTCATATCTGTACACTAGGGGCCACATGTATGAAAACTGTTTAGATCTAAAACCCACTCTTTTGCCCATAGTAACCTATGGACAACAAAGTGAGTTTTAGACCTAAACAGGTTCAAACATGTGGCCCTAATTGTGCAGCTGCGCAAGTGGAGAGCTGGCTGTTAGCGGCAGCTGGGCTCCCCCCTGTGTAGGCAGGGACAGTTTATTACCATCCCTCCCTTCCCGATCATTGTATATACGATGCATAATGAGATTCTTGGCTTCCTGCGTCCCAACCTGGCGGTCACATGATCACCAAGAATCCGACCTCTCCACCAGGTCATGTGACTCGTTAGTGTTACAAGGTCTCAGGTGTGATTGAGGAGCAGGTGTGTTAAATATGGTGTTATCATTCTCACACACTCTCATACCGGTCACTGGAAGGTCAACATGGCCCCTCATGGCAAAGAACTGTCTGAGGATCTGGAAAAGAGAATTGTTGCTCTACATCAAGACGGCCGAGGCTGTAAGAAGATGCCAGCACCCTGACACTGAGCTGCAGCGCAGGGGCCTAGACCAAACAGACAGGTTCCACTCAGAACAGGCTTCACCATGGACGACCAAAGAAGTGTACGAGCTCAGCTTCATATCCAAAGATGAGTGCTGCCAGCATTGCTGCAGAGGTTACCGGGATGGGGGAGGGGTCATCTTGTCAGTGCTCAGATCATATGCCGCACACTGCATCAAATTGGTCTGCATGGCTGTCGTCCCAGAAGAAAGCCTTTTCTAAAAGAGATCAAAAGAAAGCCCGCAAACTATGCGAAAAAAAGGGGGCTTTTGGGCATGAATTACTAAACCGACACCTGTGGGGGCAAAAAAAAAAATTTTTCCTTCAGATTTTAAAAATTTTTGTGTGTTCTTGGTTAACAGTCCAGGGGCGGGCTTATCAGTGATGACACTATTTTTAGTTACACAGACTGTCAAACACTGAAAAATCACCCCTGTGGACGTCTTTTCATTATTGACAGCTATTTTAGTCTACACTAGACTGTCAATCACTGATAAGACCACCCCTGTGGCTCTTTTCATGATTGAAAGGGTATCTCAGTATGTACATAAAAGCAAACCTGATAAGACCACCCACTGTGGACTGTATTATCGGTGATTGACAGCTATTTCAGTCTACACTAGACTGTCAATCACTGATAAGACCGCCCACAGTGGGTGGTCTTATCAGTGATTGACCACTATCTCTGTATATACACTAGACTGTCAATCACTGATAAGACCGCCCACGGACGCTTAACATGTTGACAGCTATTTTTTATTACACAACAGTCAATCACTGATAAGACCGCCCACTGGACTCCTCAACAATGGATAAGCAGAAAATTAAAGAACAATTTATCAATCTGCTCAGCTCCTCCTGCTCTATAACATGGGGCCCACAAATCAGATAGCAGGTTCAATGTGAGAGGATTCCTTTATTTAACCTATTAGGAGATACAAAGTAAAATAAAATAAAAAAATAACGATTGCATCATTTTTCCTCTTTAAAATCCCAGTGTGCAACCTTAAGAGCAGACAGAGCGTTAACCAGATTATTAGCGCCGCCATCGATACGGAGGACGCGCCCCGCGAGGTCCCGAGCAGTTTAATGGCGGAGTAATGAGCGAGCACATCGGTAACTTTATTGCAATCGCTCAGAATAGACTTTATTTTTCCCAGATTTTCCTCCAAACCCCAAGGCTCAATTGAGAAGACGCCATTTCTGTCCTTTATTTTTATCGCGCTCCTCCGGGGGAGGCGACCCGCTGATTTAGAAGCTTTAATCAAATGGCGGCCTCGACTGGAATAAACGTTTTCCCGGGAAAATTTCGAGAGAAAAGGGAAAAATTACGACATTTTTTTTCTCCTTTGGAATTTCTTATATTTTTTGCAATTAAAAAGTCTGAATCCTGTGATTGACAGAAAGGGCCACATAGGAATGAGTTAAATTTATGAACCTATATCCTTAGCATTGGTCAGAAGCTCTGATTGGCTGAAGGTTTATCTAGCTCCTCATAGTTTAAAGTGGGGCATTCTGAGGCTGCGTTGAAATCCTCTGTGCTGCTGTGAGCACCGAAAAAACAGCTATGATTGCGATATAAAATAATAAAAACTCCCAGGTTGGATGTGAATGAAATTGTGGTGTAGACAGAGATGTTGCAATTTCACTTTCAATCTGAAAAAATTTTTATTTTTGGGGGTTTCAAATAGATGCAAAATGGGTGGGGGGGGTTATCCCAATGTCAGGTAATCGGATGTCTCTCTTCTGCTACTTCCCACCCCTCTCGTGTTTATTAAATTACAATTTTCACAGATATAGAATTTTTTAAAATTTTTTTTTTAGCATTAAGGTTTACTAAAATATCTTTCATTTTTCAAAAAGTTTATGTATTATTATTATTTTTCCGAAGTATTAGTAAGTAGTAGAAAAGTAGAAAGTAGTAGTAGTAGTAGTAGTATAGTATAAGAGACTTTTCTACTCCAGTAGAAATTTGGGCTTTAATATACTAAAAGATTACTACAAATCAGGGCTCGGACTGGGCCGCCGGGGATCGGTGAAATCCCCCGGGGGGCCCCCCGCAGCTCCCGGGGGCCCCCCCCTTGGGGGAGGTAGTGCCGCCGCCCCTTTGGGGGCCCGGGCCTGCACCCCGGGCCCCCTTGAGCGCCCCGGGCCCGCGCCCCCAGCGCCCAAACCGACCCGGAAACCCGGGGGTTAAATTTTCCCGGCCCCCCGGGCTGTGCGTAGCCCCGGAGCAAAGCGCCGCCCGCATTTGGGCCCCGGGGCTGATTGCCCGGGCACCCTTAAGAACGGGCCCTTTCACCTCCCGGGGCCCGGGCCCAACTGCTGACTTAGGCGGCGCGGGGGACTCATTTTCACCGCGCCCCCTATCAGGGGCCGGGAGCCGGGGGCAGCTGGGAAAGCGGCCGGGAGCCGTAGCCAGGTAAGTAAATTGTTTGTTGTTTGTTTTTTTAAATCGGGCCTACGGGGGGGCCCTAGCACAGGGGGGGCCCCCGGGCACAAAGGGGGGGTCCCTGGCTAAAAAGGGATCCCGTTTAAAAAGGGGTCCCGGGAACTACAGATGGGGGTCCCGGGCAAAAAAAGGGGGCCCCCTGGCTACAAAGGGGGGGGGCCCGGGCTAAAACGGGGGGGGCCCCTGGCTACAAAGGGGGGCCCTGACTACATGTGGGGGTCCCGGGTTTACAAAGGGGGTTCCCGGCTAAAAAGGGGGGGCCCGGGCCTAAAAAGGGGGGTCCCTGGCTACAAAGGGGGGGTCCCGGGCCCTACAGAGGGGGGTCCTGACACAAAGGGGGGTCCCTGGTTTAAAAAGGGGGGGCCCCGGCAAAAAGGGGGGGTCCGGCAAACAGAGGGGGGGCCCCTTGCTACAAAAGGGGGGGCCCGGGGCTCCCAAGGGGGGGCCCCTTTGATTTAAAAAGGGGGGTTTTCCGGGCAAAAAAGGGGGGGCCCTGACTACAAAGGGGGGCCCCGGGACAAAAAAGGGGGGTCCCGGCCCAACAGGGGGGGGATCCCGGCCCTAAAAAGGGGGTTTCCCGGGCTACAAAAGGGGGTTTCCCGGCTACAGGGGGGGGCCCTGACTACAAGGGGGGTCCGGCTACAGAGTGGGGCCCCCTGGCTACAGGGGGAGGTCCCTGGCAAAAAGGGGGTCCCTGGCTACAAAAGGGGGGTCCCTGGCTAAAAAAGGGGGGTCCCGGCTACAGAGGGGGGGCCCTGATTTCCCAAGGGGGTCCCTGGCTCCCAGAGGGGTTCCCTACAACCGGGGGGGGGGTCCCGGCTACAAAGGGGGGCCCGGGCACAAAGGGGGGGCCCAGCCTACAAAGGGGGGTCCCGGCAACAAAAAGGGGGGCCCCTGGCAAAAAAAGGGGTTCCCCGGGGGCTAAAGGGGGGGGGCCCTTACAGGGGGGGGGTTCCTGACTACAGAGGGGGCCTGGCTACAGGGGTGGGGCCCGGGCTCCAGGGGGAGGTCCCAGGCTAAAAAAGGGGGCCCCCCGGGCCCTACAGGGGGAGGCCCCGGGCCCTACAAAGGGGGCCCTCCCAACAGAGGGGGGGGGGGGGGTTTCCTCCCTAAAAAGGGGGGTCCCGGCAACAGAGGGGTCCTGACAACAGGGGGGGGTCCCTGGCTACAAGTGGGGGTCCCTGGCTAAAAAAGGGGGTCCCTGGCCAAAGGGCCCGGCCTAATAAAAGGGGGCCCCCGGATAATGAAAGGGGGCCCGGCTAATAAAAAGGGGGCCTAACACAAGGGGGGCCATGATTTCCCTAGGGGGGCCCGGGACTAAAAAGGGGGCCCGGCTAATGAAAGGGGGGCCCTGACTAAAAAGGGGGCCCCGCTAAGAAAATGGGGTGGCCCTGACAAACAAAGGGGGCCCTGGCAAAGAAAGAGGGCCCTGACAACAAAGGGCCCCCTGGAAAAATTTAAAAGGGGGGGCCCGACTAAAAAGGGGGGGCCTTGCTAATAAAGGGGCCCCCCCTGACAAAAAGGGGGGCCCCCGGCCAATGAAAGGGGGGCCCTTGCTACAAAGGGGGCCCGGCCTAAATGAAAGGGGGGCCCCTGGCTAAAAAAAGGGGGGGGCCCTGCTACCAAAAGGGGGCCCCCGACCCCTCCACATTACTAAATGGGGGGGGGGGGGGCTGACTTCCTGCACCTAGCAAAAGGGACCCCAAAATACCTTAAAATTTACCAAAAGGGGGCCCCTAATTTTCCCCTGTATACACCTAAAAGCCCCGAAACCCGGCCTGTTAGTACCTAAAGGGGGCCCTTTTCCCTCCTTTGTATAGTATAAGGGGGAAAGGCCCCTAACTGCCTGTATACTACTTCAAGGGAACCCTAACTGCCTTCCCTACCCAAAGGGGGTCCCAAACTGCTTGAAAAGCCTAATAAAAGGGGACCAAAACTACCTACACTTACCAAACTGGGGAAACCAACCTAACTGTAGCCTAACAAAATTGGGACTCCCCAACACCTCCCCAACAGCCTACAAACCCGGGGGTTTCCCCCAAACCCTAACTGTACCAAATCTACTTTCCAAACGGGGCCTGTTTTAAACTACGGGGGGCTTTTTACCTCCCCCCCGAGGGATACTAAAACCTTTTAATTAGGGTTTTGGGAACCCCCTCTCTCACCCCGGGGTTTAGTTTTAAGGGGTGGGAATAGGAAAAGAGATGCTGGAAAGTGAGTTTTCCTAAAAAAAGGGTTTTTAAAATTTTTTGGCAAAAAAGAGTGGGTGGCCGGGGACAAGTCAAAAATGAACGGTTGGGGAAGGGTTTGCGAAAAAAGGGAATGAAACACCCCAAGAGAAAAAAGACTAAAATCAATATGACAATCCCCGGGGGACCCCCTGACACGGGGGGTTAAATTTTTTATTTGAAATGTGTTTTGGTGCCCTAGCTGGTGTCTGCCCAAAAAAAGTGGTCTCTATATGGTGGGATGTGGGTTTTATACCTGACTGGGTCTGACCCGTGTGGTCTCTTTTTGGGGCGGTTTTTGTAGTTATACCTGAGTGGTGCTAAACCTCTGTTTTTGGTCTCAAAAGGGCGGTGTTTTTGGGTTTTATCCCAAGCGGGTTGTCTGACCCCCTGTTTTGGTCCCCTTATATGGCGGTGTTTGGGTTTTTATCCCTGGACTGGGCGACCCCTAGGGTTGGTCTCTAAAAGGCGGTGTTGTATTTTTATACCTGATTTGGTTTCAAAACCACTATGTTTTTCTCTAAAATGGGCGGGGGTAAAAGGGGCAGCGACATTGTTCCTGATTGTAAGAGTGGGGGAACCCCGACCCTTGATGGGGAGTTAGATTTTTTTTCTTGCTGGTTTTTTTATTTTAAAGGTGGAGGGGTCCCTCCCAAAGGGAAACGTGGAGGAGGATATTGTATTGTTTTTTGGAGGGGATTTAAAAAAAGGGGGTTGGAGGGGGTTTAATTTGTATTGGGTGGAGGAAAATTGAATGTGGGTGGGGGGGGAAAATTGTATGGGGGTGGGGGGGGAGGGAAAGCAACTTAGCCCTGTGTTTTAAAAAAGCTAGACAGACAGAAAAGTCGATAGACAGATTTGACTCACTTCCCTTTGTCCCTACCCCAATTTAAACATTCTTTTTTTGCACACGGTATTATTTTGGAAAAAAGGGCGCTTTTAATGCCGAGAGGCCCGGAAACCCTTTTTTCATTACAGTACGGGGGGCCCCCCAGATCAACTCCCCTGGGGCCCCAGCCCCCCCAGCCCGACATTTTGGAAAAGTATAATAAGTAGAAGTATTCAGGTTTTTAAAAGTATTGTTAAAAATTTCAGTAGAAAAAAATTCTTTATTATTTGGTAATCTAACACCACAGTATTAGTGGTAACAGTAGTATTAGAAGTAGTATTGCTGCAGTATTATTACTGCACTGCACTAGTTGCAGTAGTAGTGGTTACACTAAAGTATTATTAGTACAGGCAGTCCCCGGGTTATGAACAGGATAGGGACTGTAGGTTTGGTCTTAAGTTGAATCTGTATGTAGTCGGAACAGGTAGATTTATTAAATGTGACTCCAGCACAAAAGTCAAAAGAAAAATTCCTAAAACAATAATACTGTCTGGCACTTACTTATGGCCTCATCATGCCTTCACTTGGACCATCATCATCTCTCATCACAGATGTATAATTATTATCCCCTGATGAACCATATCTTGGGGAAACGCGTCGGGACTTATGTCTGTGTTCTTTATGTATGTTACTGTATAATTTAGTTAGTTAGGGTGAGTCGCCGAGAGGTGGGGTCGCCCTTTTCGGGGCGAGTGCTCTATCTGGATAGGACTAGTATAGTGATAGCGATAGTGCTTTTCTATTATATGGTATATACTGGTCCAATGGGGCAACGGTGTCTACTGTGACAAGGTCTTCAGAACCGTGAGTTTTTGACCACATTTTTGACCATATTTTCCTCCCTCTTATAGGGGCACTTCTCCCTGCTAATAGGTATTTGGTACAATGTCTTTTTTGCTGTGATTAGCTAGACATTGTCCACTTGCTTTTGTATTTAGGTACTGATATACACCGGGTACTTTATACATATACAGTTGCATATTTGTATAGTGCTATATGTGTGAGGCCATTTTTATATATAAAGGATAATTATTTTAATGCATATCTATTAAAGATTTTTGTTTTAGGAATTTTTCTTTTGATCTGTGAGACGGTTTTTCTATATTCCTATTATTATCTCTTTTTTCTGTGAGTTGTTCCAGCACAAAAGGTCAAAAGTTTTTTTTTTAGTTTGGGTAGTGCAGGGAAGGGCTTTTACATTTGTTTTGCTGCTTGTGCCCCTGTTAAGAAAATTTCAACTCATAGTCACCTCATGTGCTGCTGTGGCATGCTGGAACTTGTCTTTCCACAGCTGCTATCTGCTGTGGAACATGGAACTACAAGTGCCAGCACGCCCCATGTCTCCATTTGTAACTATGGGACAGATGTAAGTCGGAACGGTGCAAGTCGAGGACTGCCTGTAGCTGTATTATTTGTATTAGCAGTTAGTAGCAGCAATACAGCACTAGAAGTATTATTACTACCAGACATATTATTATTAGTAGCAGTTATTAGCCTTGTTAGCTCTAGCAGTAGAAATCTGAGGAGTAGTTTTTCTACTACATTAGTAGTGGTTAGGGTTATGGGGTAAGTAGTAACATTGTATTATTGTATTGGCAGCTAGGAGTAGTATCAGTAGTATTTGTTAAAAAAAAGCATGAGTAATAGTATGACTACAGTAATGTTATAGTTATAGAAGGTAAAGTAGTTTTTCTACTACATTAGTAGTGTTTAGGGTCGGAGAAGTAGATTGTATTAGTAATAGTCATATTACTACAGCCTTATTTTTATCAGAATCAATAATAGTAGCAGGACAACGGCATTAGTAATTGAAGCAGTAGTTGTATAGAATGGGGAAAATCTCACTATGGGCAGAGCCACCAATAAATTGGTCAGTGCGAGGATTTACTCACCTTTCAGACCTCACTGACTGTTTTGCATAAAGCAAAGGCTTATGGGAAAAGAGCTGAGGAGCTCCACAGCGCCCTCTATTGGATGTAGTTATTCTCAAGTCACATGTTGCTCGCTGGAGCTTTGTAATGTTAAAGGGGTTTGAGCCAAACCAGTTAAGTTCAACTTAGTAGTAGTTGTAGTATTAGTAGTTTTATGATTAGCAGTTATAGTAATGCTACAAAATTATTAGTGCTAGAAGTAATGGTACAATATTAGTTACTTTAATACTATTATTCACAGTATAATTTTAACTGAGACCAGAGTGAGGAGGTGATGTTATCCGTGTTATTCTGCCCTTGATAGCTTATGTGTCATGAACATGACTTTCTCCCCTCATAGACCAATGAGTGATGTTGGAGAAAAGTTGGGCGACTTCCATGAGGTCTCTGCTCTAAGTACCTGCTACTATACTGTAACTACATGTTACTATACTATATATGGTGCTACTATAACTACATGCTATTGTACTCTAACTATATGCTAACAGGGCCGGGACAGGAGGTTGGTGAAGGTAGACAACCGCCTAGGGCGCCACTTCATCCCAGGCTGGAAGGAGGTATGGAGTGGGCTGAAATTTGGGAGGGCGCTATATGCCTTATTTGCCTAGAGCACCAGAATACCTTGTCCCAGTCCTGTTTTACTATAACTACATGTTACTACACTATTACTATATATTACTATACTATAAATGTTACTATATTATAACTATTTACTGCTATACTAAAACTATATGATTCTATATTATTTATTACTACAGTATATTATATGCTACTATACTGTATTATAATACTATACTGTGCTATTATAACAATGTGTTACTATACTGTAACTATATACAAGTATACTATAACGATTTACTGCTAAACTACAACTACATGTTACTATACTATATATTACTATATTATATGCTAGTATACTGTAACTATACAATGCTATGCTATAACTATATGGCACTATACAATAACTAAATGCTACTATACTGCAACTATATACTATTATACTATATGTTCCTATACTATAACTATATACTGCTATACTACAACCATATGTTTCTATACTGTAACTATATACTGCTTTACTATAAATTTTTGCTACTATATCATAACTAAATGCTGCTACACTGTAACTCTACACTGGTATACTATAACTTTATGCTACTATACTGTAAATATACGCTGCTATATTGTAACTATCTGTTACTATACTGTAACTATATACTGCTATACTATAACTATATGATACTATACTATAACTGTTACTTTATTACAATTATATACTGCTATACTATAACTATATGATACTATACTGTAACTGTTATTATACTAAAACTATATACTGTTATGCTATAACTGTATGTTACTATACTGTAATTATTTACTGCTATACCATAGCTATATGATACTATACTGTTACTGTTACTTTATTATAATTATATACTGCTATACTATAACTATATGTTACTATACTGTAACTGTTACTTTTACTATAACTATATACTGCTGTAGCATAACCATATGTTGCTATACTGTATTTACAGATTGCTATACTAAATATATATGTTACTTTACTGTAAATATATACTGCTATACTATAACTATATTTTGCTATACTGTAACTATGTAGTACTGTACTGTAAACTATATACTGCTATACTATAGCTATATGATACTATACACTACTTTGCTATAACTGTATGTTGCTGTACTGTATTTATATACTGCTATACTATAACTATATGTTACTATACTGTAATTATATACTGCTGTACTGTAAGCTATATACTGCTATACTATGCTATATGATACTATACTGTAACTATACACTGCTTTACTATATGATACTATACTGTAGCTATATACTACTGTACTATAACCAGATTCTTCTATACTGTAACTATATACTACTGTACTGTAATCTATATACTGCTGTACTATAGCTATATGATACTGTACTGTAACTATATACTGCTTTACTATAACTATATAATACTATACTGTACCTATAAACTACTGTACTGTAACTATATACTGCTATACTGTCACTATATACTACTGTACTATAATTATATGTTACTATAGCTATATGCTATTAGACCAAGTTGTGAAATGACATCTACACCAGCGTCGCAGCCCTGTACCTCCTCTGGATGTGACTTTCTGGGATAGTCCCCATCTGAGGCTCTTGAGGGTTAAATGCCAAGTCCTGTAAGATTCCTCTGCACGTTCCTTTCAAGATGATAAAAATGTTCGCTCCAGTTATAAAAACTTGGGCGCCTTCCCAACTATTCTATTTACCTGCACTAACAATAGA
Source organism: Phyllomedusa bahiana (assembly GCA_025379985.1). Lineage (NCBI taxonomy): Eukaryota > Metazoa > Chordata > Amphibia > Anura > Hylidae > Phyllomedusa > Phyllomedusa bahiana. The sequence continues at coordinate 138,609 of JAODAL010002664.1, read as the reverse complement.
TCATTTACATTACTCCCCGTCCAGAGGTTAATGACCGGCGCCTTATTAATGATCTGACGCTAATGTCTTTGTTGGACATAACTAATTCTTTTTCCATCTTTTTAATCTCATAGGAAGCGATGTGTGACCTGGTGCTGGCCCTCAGAGCAGACGCGGGCTACGTCGTCCAGGAGATTTGCTCTTTGAAGTCAGAGGCTCGGGTACAGGTGGTGGATTGGCTCCATGACCACTGCCGCTCAGGTCTGGCCCAATTACTCAGTGCCAACAAGAGCCCGCAAAGCGACCCCTTATTTAAGGACTTGGAGATCATTGCAGAGGCACTTTGGAAAATAGACAACATGCAAAGAAATATTCACATACTGTACACAGATATCCTCATCGCGAAAGGTAGGACGAGAAAAGAACATTATATGTAGTTCTGGGGGTATGACTCTATAGTGTTAACCTGGGGGTCTTCTATAAGCTAAAATTGACACTTGCTTCCTCTTCTTGGCTTCAATTATCTGGAAGGTACAAAATGGCTTTGCCTTCATAGATTACATATTTGTGTCCATAGGGCCGGCACGGACTGGTCCACAGGGGATCAGGGAAAGTCAAGTGTGCCCCTGGGATTGCAAGCCTGGGGCTGGTTTTCAGGGAGATAGGCAAAGAAATAGAAGAAGAAACCAAGAGGCATGTGTAGTATGTTCAGTTATGTAGAGTAGCTGCAGGGTTGGCACCAAGAATCAGCTGTACGGGGGGCCCAGAGAATTAGCTCCACTGGTAAGCCCTGATAATCAGCTTAACTGGTGGGCCCAAAGAATCAACTCTACTGGTGAAACCCAAGAATCAACTACATTGGTGGCCCCAAGAGTCAGCTCCACTGGTGGGCCCCAAGAATCAGCTCCAGTGGTGGGCCCCAAGAGTCAGCTCCACTGGTGGGGCCAAAGAATCAACTCCACTGGTGGGGCCCAAGAATCAACTCCACTGGTGGTCCCAATAATCAACTTCACTGGTGGGGCCCAAGAATCAACTCCACTGGTGGGTCCTAAGAATCATCTCCACTGGTGGGCCTCAAGAATCAACTCCACTCGTGGGCCCCAAGAATCAACTCCACTGGTGGGCTCCAAGAATCAACTCCACTGATGGGCCCCAAGAATCAACTCCACTGATGGGCCCCAATAATCAGATCCACTGGTGAGGCCCAATAAACAGATCCACTGGTGAGGCCCAAGAATCAACTCCACTGGTGGGCCCCAATAATCAGATCCACTGGTGGCCCCAAGAATCAGCTCCACTGGTGGCTCCAAGAATCAACTCCACTGGTGGCCCCAAGAATCAACGCCACTGGTGGGTCCCAAGAATAAGCTGTACTAGGGGGGCCTAGAGAATCAGCTCCATTAATGGGCTACAAGAATCAACTCAATTGGTGGGCCCCATTCATCCCTTTCTCACACTAGATAGGAGACAGTATTACATAATCTATATGCTTAACATGTATGGTCAAAGTTAGGCTAAAAAGTTTAGCCAATCTAAGATCAGTCACACATATGCATATTTAGGTCTCATTGGGCATGGAGACCCCAGAGCAAACTATAGCGGGATAGATAGAGGCCCCATTGAGTCCCCAATCGCACACCTGGAGATGGCTCAATACAGTGGTGGTTTGTATTCGGAAGACGATGAAGAGGGTCCATGAAATTATTATAGATGGATCATGAAGACGCTCCTGTATTCTCTCACAGCACATGAGACATATAGAGACTGATGAGGAAAGTTGCCCCTGTGGGTATCAACTGGAACGAGGCCCATTAGCCCATAGTATTGCATGGCCACGGGCAGTATTGGCAGTACTCCTGTTATGGATCCTGATCAATTTTTTTTATTTAAAGGGGTCCACTGATATGGTGCAAGACAGGAACTGGGACAGGGGCTCAGAAGCTTTGGTTGTAAGGGACCTTGACATTCCTGGTGTCGGCTCTTTACATGGGAAGTGCTGGAAAAGATGTAAAGACAAAAGATATAAATAAGACACAAACATAAGACCTAAGACTGGATAACCCATGAGCCACTCACCACAACATCAGATGACTAGAATTTAATAGCTGGACGTAACCACAAGACGCTGTGAATCAGCACCACCCGTCATAGCCCGCAGGTAGCTGTGCACACCAGTGAGGTCAGAGTCATAAATTATCACTGGTAGTAAAATAGTAATAACATGTGTTACTTTGTAATGAAAAATGTAGAATAAGTAGTAATTATATAATAGGGGTAGTAGACTCAATGTTTCAATGACTAGTTATTTTCTGAATATTTGCTTGATGTCAGTGAATAGAAGCATTGACTGTTTAGACCTAAATAGACCTAATACTTCAGAGCTGAGGGTTTGCTCCGATTATATACCCTCCAGGACAGAGGTGTAACTTAATAGGCCCCCCCGCTACCATGCGCCACTTACAATGCTGGTATCTTCTTATGTGGCAGAAGGGCATTTGGGACCCCTCAGGCTGCAGGGCCCGGTAGTGACTGCTACCTCTGCACCCCCTGTAGCTGCACCCCTGCTCCAGGCAATTGCTTGTAAGCTAAGAAAATGGAGGCGACATGTTTGAAACTTGGCACCGACGCGCTAGTTCTAAACCGATATAGAGGAGTGTAGAATAGGACACTTTGTATGAGAGAGTGTTATGCGTCAAATTTTGTCTCAGCCATGGTACGGATTTGTATGGAAATTTTGCGCCAAACTTTGGCGCATTTTTGGTGCAATCAAAAGTGTCGTGTCCAGTGCAGGTTGCACCAAGTTTTGGTGTACAACTATTCATATACCTGTGGCTCAAAGTACGCCAGAATAATAACAATAATCTGCAAGGTTACCTGACTTGGCTGATGCACAGCGCTCTCCTTGACGTCTCCAGCATCATTGGCAGCCATCATTTCTGCTCAGAACTGAACAGCACTGAGGAGCACTGGTCCCTCGTCCAGCATAGATGCTCCTTGGCCCATACAAGACAATGATGCCTGTACCTGGTGGTGTAGTCAGTTATCCTTGCCAGTTGTCTAGCATGCAGACCACGCTGATGTAAATGGTTATGAATGATCTGATGTGACTCTTGGTGCCTCTCACCTCCTTAAACCTGCCTGGAGTTGTGCGCTATTCATCATCCAGGTCCGCAGGGCATTGGTTACAATGAAGCAATCATCAGTGTGTGATGGAGCCAAAGGTCCTCCACTTCTTTGCCTTTCTGTGCCTCTTCCAGTCTCTCTGTATCTCTGATACAACCTGCTGATGACTCTCAGTGACAGCCTGTTTTATTCAAATGCCCAATGAGGTGCAAAACCCTCACACACCAACTTGGTGCCTCTCTCCAGGAGAGATATTACCCCAACTGACTATAAACTGAGTTTACTTTGTAATGTATCATCCTCATAAATGGCAGCTGCAGTGTTATAACCCAGGACAGACGCTTTATAAGAAATAGGTAAAAACAGCAATCTTCACATTTGTTCCCCTTGTCTCCTGCGCCTAGAGAGATACGAAGACGCTTCCACACACCTAAAGAAGTCTTTCGCCAACAGCGCCATTGATGAATCCGTTAAAGCCAGGTACGGAGTCCTTCACGTCAAGTGCCGCAACCTTCTGGCAGCAGCTCAGGAACTGTCCACCTTGGCTGGTAGAAACCTCAATGAACTGGAAACTCTGGTGAAGTTTTTGGATAAAAGAGAACGGCAAAGCCTCTCACAGGTATCAGCTTCATCCTATACACATTTCTGTGATTCTTATATCTAGTAGAAGTTCCTATAATGCTCGTCTGATACCAGGGGAGACGTATGTGATCGGGTTTTTCACCCTTTTCTGACATAAAATGCGCCTAAGTGAGCGGCTGTGATGTCTAATGCGCCTAATGACTGTGTTAGGCTCATGGTTCGTAAAACTCGTCACTTTCTAACATGAGGGGGCGTTCTGGGGGCGTCGCACCACACTCGTAATATTAGACATATATGAATATGGTTCGGTAAATCTAGGCGCATTACTGCTCCGACCGGCAGACCTATGTCAATGTGCTCTGCCTGAGCCTGAGGAGTCGCAATGGAGATAGATTTGCTGTTAGGGGAAAAAATGTCCAATATTTCTCAACTTCCACCAGTGCAATAATAAAAAGTAATTTCTGATAATTATCAAACTGTATAAACTTTAATTATTCAAATTTAATAAAAATATTATCATATAAAATTAATATAAAAATATATAATATCACAAAAATATAAAAAATGTCTCCTATAAAATGTATTTAAATTTAATAGAATCTAAAATTAATTTGACATTAAATAACCCTGGGATGTTGTTGTTCAGATTTTACAATTTTTAATTTTTACTACATTAAATTTGAAATGTATTTTTGCTGCTCTCATCCTTTATTCTACATACAGCAGGAGCCGGCACAGCACAGGTATTGCTGGGATCTGTGGTCCTCCAAGAAGGATCAGTCCCATAGTTTCTATCACTGACATGCTATTCTAATGACTTCTCTTATTTCCAGCCTATCTATAGCCTTAATACATATCTGGTGCATTACTAATGCACCTAAGTTCCATAAGGTGCCAAACACACAGATGAGGCGCAATGAACTTTAAACTTCATTTATGAGCGCACAAAAACATGTCGCCCCAGGACTTCCTATCCAATAGAGTGCGCTTTACCTTCTCAGCTCCTTTCCCACAATGCCTTGTGATATGCAGATGCTTAGTAGATGGCAAAAAGGCAATTCAAGACTCTACATACCATACGGTGCTCTCCTCAAGGAGAGATGTTTCCCTTTCTGAGCCACTCATTGCCTCCCTCCCAGCCAGTACACTCTGATCCGCACTGATGAGGGTCAAAAACCCCGAAACAGCTGTCTGCCGATGGTGGATACTTGGCTAATATCCCTTTTGCTTTCTCAAGACTCAGTGGGTCAAAAACAAATTGAGGATTTGTTACATCCAATAGATGCGCTTGAGCTTCTCAGCTCCTTTCCCATAATGTCTTGTGATATGCAGATGCTTAGCAGAGGGCAAAAGGCAATTCAAGCTCTACACACCGTACGGTGCTCTCCCCAAGGAGAGATGTTCCCCCTTCTGAGCCACTCATTGCCTCCCACCCAGCCAGCCAGTACACTCTGCTTTGCACTGATGAGGGGCAAAACACCGAAACAGCTGTCTGCAGAGCAGATGGGTGATACTGGCTTGGCTAATATACCTTTTGCTTTCTCAAGACTCAGTGGGTCAAAAACAAATTGAGGATTTGTTACATCCAATAGAGGGTGCTTGAGCTTCTCAGCTCCTTTCCCATAATGCCTTGTGATCTTCCTATATATCCCTGATATAGCATCTGACAATAATCTAATGTGCATGGCAAGATTGTCTTTGCTCAGCTCCAAAAGTGATATAAAATAATGCTATGAAATTCAATGTAACCTAATACACACCTATTCCATCCAGACGTGAGGGAGTTAAGCTCCGGCCCTGAACAAGCGCTTAATGAAGTGAGCACAATGTGTCAGGCGTGATCCATTGTTTCATAACAAACCTCCTGTTACCGACATCAGGATCTGGATTTATCCTGGAACATATTTCTATTATTACAGGACTCCTTGTTTACTGACATTTACTGACATTTACTCACCTTCACCGGGGGCGCAAAATCAAGGAACAAATATTTTACTCTAAAGCTAAATAAAACGTCCTGGACTATGAGCCCAGTTTATAGCAGGGATGGTGCCCGGGGCAGTAAAAGTGCACGAAAACATCCCGTTACATTCGTGGTTGTAGAATTTTTTACATTTTTGCTGGTGACTTTATTGGAAACATTCCCCTGATTTATTAGACTAAACTAAACTATAAGTGGTAAGAAATGATGATGACCTGATTGGGTGAGACACAAAGATACTGGTTAGGGATAGTGGTTCGTAGGCTAGTAGACTAGGGTTAGTAGGGAAAGGTTATTGGGTTATGGTGAGTGGGTTAGGGATAAACGGTTATAGCAGTTAGTATGTGAGGGTCAGCAGGGTAGCAGGCTAGAATAAGTAGGGTAATGGGCCAAAGTTAGTAGCTTACTGGTAGAGCGTTAAAGTAAATGGGTTAGGGTTAGTAGGTCAGGATTAGCATCTTAGGTTTAGAAGGCTAGAGTTAGTAGGTCAGCGTTTGAAGGTTAGGGTTAGTGGGTTAGAGTTAGTAGGTTAAGTATAATCTGTTAGGGTTAGTGGGTTAGAGTTAGTAGGTTAAGTATAATCTGTTAGTGTTAGTGGGTTAGAGTTAGTAAGTTTAGTATAATCTGTTAGGCTACAGTTAGCGGGTTAGAGATAATAGGATAGTGTTAGTAGGTCAGTGTTAGAAGGTTAAGGTTAATGGGTTAAATATAATAGGTTAGGATTACTAATTTAGGATTATTGGATTAGGTGGAGTGGATTAGGGTTAGCAGGTTTACCTTAATTGGTCAGGTATAATGGGTTTGGGTTAGTGGGTTATGGCTTTATGATTTAGGGTTATTGGGTTAGGTTTAGAGGGCTAGTGTTAGTGATTTAGGTTTATTGGGTTAGGTTTAGAGGGCTAGTGTTAGTAATTTAGGGTTATTGGGTTAAGTTTAGTGGGTTAGTAATTAAGGGTCAGTGGGTTATTTTTAGTCGGCTAGAGTTAGATGATTAAGGCTATTGAGTTAGAATTAACTGGTTTAAGTTGCTTGGTCAGGTATAAAAGTTAGTGGGCTATGGGTTTATTGTTTAAGATTAGCAGGTTAGGGTTAATGGGTTAGGGTTAGTAATTTATTGGGTCAGGTTTAGTGGGCTAGGGTTAGTAATTCAGGGTTAGTGGGTTACATATGGTAGGCTAGGATTAACAGGTTAGGGCTAGAGGATTAAGGCTAGTAGGTTAGGGTTAACTGGTTTAAGTTACTTGGTCAAAGTAAGTACAATAGGTATGGGTTAGTGGGTTATGGGTTTATCATTTAAACTTAGTAGGTTACAGTAAATGGGTTAGGGTTAGAGTTCAGCTACCACATGATAATACATGAAGGTTTCCCTATAACATTGAAATAAAGGACAGCTCTGCCCTAAAGATCACAGAACATTAGTTGATGCACGTCAGATGATGTGGTATCATTCATGGTCAACACCATGTCCAAGATGATGAAAGAAAAATTGCTAATGGCTAATGTCATCTTCTCGTCAGGCTCTGGTGATCGCCTTCTCCTCCATTAGCTATTTCAATAATTGTCACTATTATCATTGTAAGAATGATTGACTTCACCCAATCGAAATCTACCCCATGGGTGGGAAACAAATTGCTCTTGGTTGCTAGTAGTAATTGCTTCACCATAGATGGAAAAGTTATACATGGATCAAATCGAAAATATATCCCAAGTCCCAAACAACTTTCTATGAGTAAAATTGTTGGGTAATATCCATGCAGATCCACTATCCTGGGATGACATTGGGTTGCACCTATTGACAGGGCAAAGTGAGGCAACTGGAAAACACATTGCTTCTGGGGGAAGATGTGAGTGACCCCCCAATGGTGTCCATGGCAGGGCCAGTTTAGGAGAAGAAGCAGAAATGTGGAGATGCCTGTCAACTGGAGATTCCAGAGATTTCATGGAAGTAGGTCAACAGATTCATGGAGAGCAGTGGCTTAACTCACGTGGTCACCATCCTCCTTTCCAATGGGGGTTATCATTCCTCCAGAAAATATTCCAGTTTTGAAGGAACCAGCCAGAAGGTCACTCTGACCTCCAGGGATAGGGTCTTACAAACATCTGGTATTGGTCAGCACTAGTGTTGATCGAACTGTTCTAGAAAAGTTAAGTTCTAGTAGAAATTCTCGATTTTTTTAGAACTCGAACCGAACATTTTACTGTTTGTTCGAGTAAAGTTCTAGTTCTAGTTGGACACGCCATTTTCAGTTTCATTTTAAGCAGCTTTCTGCACTTTTGGTGCCATCCATTCACCTTTCTGCACTTTTGGTGCCATCCATTCACCTTTCTGCACTTTTGGTGCCATCCAATCACCTTTCTGCACTTTTGGTGGCCATCCAATCACCTTTCTGCACTTTTGCCGGCCATCCAATCACCTTTCTGCACTTTTGGTGCCATCCAATTACCTTTCTGCCCTTTTGGTGCCATCCAATCACCTTTCTGCACTTTTGGTGCCATCCAATCACCTTTCTGCACTTTTGGCGGCCATCCAATCAGTGCAGAGCACAGAGAAGTGTCAAAAACATCATCGCTGAGGTGTAGGGCTCTCATTGGCTGCTAAAATCACATGACCATGTTATATATATTTCACTGTATTGCCTTGTGAGCGCCATTTTCAGCTCACTCTCTGTACTGTACAGACTGCTCTTAGTTAGATAGCATTTTCCTCTCCATAGACAGCAATAGTTAGGGAGTTTGGTATTGCTGGCTGCATCTTTCCCACACCCAGAAGCTGTTATTTGGCGACATTTGCAGGCTCACATAACGCCTAACTCTCATATACATGGATATATATTATACAGAGTGCTTGGATTTGCTAAATCATACTCAGTGCCCAAATGTTCAATTTTTGCAGTTTTGGGGGTTCAGTAATTGTATAACACACCGTCTCCAAATCTCTTATGTGTCAAAGGGGCTTTTGGGCCCCCTCAGGATGCAGGGCCCTGTAGCAGCTGCTACCGCTGCACCTCCTATAGCTACGCCCCTGCTTGCAAGCTGTCCTCATCTTTTCAGTTAGCCATTGAAAGGAATGAAGTATTTTAGCCTCTCAATTCTTTTCTGTCACTCTTAGAGCCAAATTTTCTTCACTAAGTTGTTCCATGTATCCAGTTTACTGTTATGGATGGTAATTACAGCTTCTCCTCACCTGTATAGGTATAAAAATTAACCAGAACATCTTCTCCCATTGACTTTAATGGGGTTCGAAGTTCGAGTTCGAATAGAACTTCGAACCGAACTCACAAAAGTTCCAGGTTCTAATCAAACTAGAACTTTTTAATGTTCACTCAACACTAGTCAGCACTGCATAATAGGAAGCATTTTTTGGCATATGCTTTGAGGTCTCCTCTCCTTTACATGCAGCAATGACTGCACCAATGATTTTTTGGGTCTCAGAACTCTCCAACTTTTACTGTTTACTGGATGTGGCATTCAGTGCTCTACTGTGGATATGTTAGTTGTTTTCAGTCTGCACACATGACTGCGATGTAACATGTCCAACAACTGACAACATAAAATTTATAGCATCCACTTTACCCCTGGAGTGATGACTCATCACATGGGTGGAAACCTCAATGGATACTCGGCGATTCGCTCGTCAGATCTTTGTCACCCTCTCAGCCCAGGAATTGCCTCCAGTACAGGACAACACTTCTGTCATTGTTCAGCTCCATCAATGATGACGTTCTCGACTTTCACACCATTTAATCAGCATTTCCCAGAAAAAAAAATCTTAAAATCCCCAGGACATATGCGAGCTGGAGTTGTCGGCCTCTGTCAGGTGCTTGCTTATATCTGCAGTGGGCTGCAAAAGTCTTCCAACCCCTTGAACTTTTTCTCATTTCTAAATGTTACAGCTACAAAATTAAATGCATTTTATTCATATTTTATGTGATATTTTAGTGCAAGTATTTGTGAAGTGTAAAGAAAAGGATACGAGCTTCTTAAAATGTTTGCAAATTAAAAAAACTGAACAGTGTGCCGTGCATATGTGTTCAGCTCCGGAGTCACTACCTTGTAGGACACCTTTATCTGCAATAACAGCTGTGGTCTATTGTGGTCTCTACAGCTTTGCACATCTAGCGGCTGGAAATAATTTTTGCCCATTCTTCTTTGCAGAATCACTCGAGCTCAGTCAGATTGGTTGGAGAAGGTTTTTGAACAGTAATTTTCAAGTCCTGCTACAGATTCTCAATGGGATTTAGGTCTGGACTGTGACTGGGCCATTGTAACCCTAGAATCTGCTGTGATGTAAACTCTTCCACTGTAGCTTTGGTTGTATGTTTAGGGTCGTTGTCCACCTGGAATGTGAACCTACGCCCCATTCTTAAGTCTTTTGCTGGTTTTCATTCAGGGTTGCCCTGTATTTTGCGCCCTCTCTCTTCCCATCACAGTATTTGTGAAGTGTAAAGAAACTGATACAAGTTTTTTAAAAAAATTTCAATTAAAAAACTGAACAGTGTGCCGTGCATATGTGTTCAGCTCCAGAGTCACTTCCTTGTAGGACACCTTTATCTGCAATAACAGCTGTGGTCTATTGGGTTCTCTACAGCTTTGCACATCTAGAGGCTGGAAATTATTTTTGCCCATTCTTCTTTGCAGAATCGTTCGAGCTCAGTCAGATTGGTTGGAGAACATTTTTGAACAGCAATTTTCAAGTCCTGCTACAGATTCTCAATGGGATTTAGGTCTAGATTGTGAGTGCCCATTGTAACCCAGGAATCTGCTGTGATGTAAACCCTTCCAGTGTAGCTTTGGTTGTATATTTCGGGTCGTTGTCCACATGGAAGGTGAACCTACGCCCCAGCGTGAAGTCTTTTGCAGGTTTTCCTTCAGAGTTACCTTGTATTTAGCTCCATCCATCTTCCCATCAAAGTATTTGTGAAGTGTAAATAAACTGATACGAGCTTTTTCAAATTTTTGCACTTAAAAAACTGAACAGCGTGCCGTGCATATGTGTTCAGCTCCGGAGTCACTACCTTGCAGGACACCTTTAGCTGCAATAACAGCTGTGGTCTATTGGGGTCTCTACAGCTTTGCTCATCTAGAGGCTGGAAATTATTTTTGCCCATTCTTCTTTGCAAAATCGCTCGAGCTCATTTAGATTGGTTGGAGAAGGTTTTTGAACAGCAATTTTCAAGTCCTGCTACAGATTCTCAATGGGATTTAGGTCTAGATTGTGACTGGGCCATTGTAACCCAGGAATCTGCTGTGATGTAAACTCTTCCATTGTAGTTTTGGGTCGTTGACCTGCTATAAGATGAACCTACGCCCCAGTCTCAAGTCTTTTGTAGCCTCTTACAGGTTTTCCTCCAGGATTGCCCTGTATTTAGTTTCATTCATCTTCTCATCAACTCTAAGCAGCTTCCCAGTCTCTGCTCAACCAAAGCCTCCCCCCAGCATGATGCTGCCCCCACCAGGCTTCACGGTGGGGGTGGTGTGTTCAGAGTGACATGTAGCGTTAGCTTTCTTCCACACATGGCGTTTGGCATTTAAAGGGGTTGTCTCACTACAAAGAATGGCTTTCAAAATGTAGGGAACACTAGATGAAGACGTTTTCCAAATATATTGCTTTATTCATCTTTTTTTGTTAAGGAGCTACAAGTGATTTTATCACCTTCTGAGGGCTCTCAGGTTTCCCAAGTGACCGACCTGTGTACATCTCTCCCCCCTGCTGTTTGTTCTATCTGATAGCAGGGAGTGATGTCATCACACAGGTCGTAGCACAGAACTCCGAACAGTGAGAGCTTGTTTGTTATCTGATCTTTCAGACAAAAGACAGTAATTACTCTACTGTTACATTAGCGCAGGAGCTTCTCTGGACCTCAGAGAAGGTAATTTATTTAATCTAGACTAATAATTGAGAAGTCTGAATACACAGAGCTCATATGCTAATTACAGACAGCTTGACCAGGAAGTGACAGAGCAAAGCAGCATTATTTCATTCATGCATCCTATGAAACTTTGAGATGAGACAACCCCTTTAAGCTTCATCTGACCACAGCCCCTTCTTCTTCATGCTTGCTGTATCCCCTATGTAACTTTCTGCAAACCACACTTCTTATGGCTTTCCAAAATGAATTTCTTCTTGCCCATCTTCCATAATGGCCAGATTTGTGGAGTACATGACAAATATTTGTCCTGTGAACAGAGTCTCCCACCTGAGCTGTGGATCTCTGCAGCTCCTCCAGAGTGACCCTGAGCCTCTTAGCTGCTTCTCTAATTCGTGCTCTCCTGATCTGGGCTGTTTAGGTGGACGGCCATGTCTTGGTAGGTTAGCAGTTTGTGTCAAACTCTTTCCATTTACGGATGATGGAGTGAACAGTTTCACTATGGTACAAATATGATCCAATGATGCATCCAGCACACTTTGAGATTACATCTGATATAAAACTTGACTTTTATTGTAAACTTCATACAAATTCCCTAATCCAAAAAATGCATCAAAAAAGATCCCTCGTTACAGTAGAACGTTAAACATGGAAATCCTAGGTAATAATGGTGAAACTCACCATCTTGTTCCGTGCACTTTAATAGGACATCTCCTTGGAGGGTTATGGTTGAGATGATCTTTTACCCCTACTATTGATGAACAGTACTCCGTTAGATGTTCAGAGCTTGGACTATTATTTTAAAACCTAACCCTGTAATACACTTTGCCACAACTTTATCCCTGAGCTGTCTGGACTGTTCCATGGTTTTCATGATGCTGTTTGTTTACTAATGTTCTCTAACAAACTTCTGAGGCCTTCACAAAACAACTGTAGTTATACTAAGAATAAATGACATATAGATGAACCCTATTTACTAGTTAGTTGACTTCTAAAGGCTATTGGTCAGACTGGATTCTGTTTAGGGGTATCAAAGTACAGGGCGGTGAATATATATGCACGCTGCACTTTTCAGTTTTTAATGAGTAAAAATTTAGAAAAGCAAATATCTTTTTATGTACACCTGTAATGTTTAAAATTGAGGAACCATTCAAGGGGTTGGAAAACGTTTGCAACTCACTTTATTTCTGGGAAAATTGAGAGACAACCATACGACCCCCATTTCTGACCCCACAGTGGTTGATGCTGGTCTTTCTAGACTAGATCATCACACAACTCTGGAGGGATTCTTACATCTTGGCCATTCAGGAACCAAGAAAGTCTGGGAGAAACTCTCTTTAGCTAGTGGGGTATCGATTGGTAGCATTTTTTGGGAGGGTTGTGCTTGGCATATTGTTCCGGAGGCATTTGTGGTTGGCTACATGATGGGAGTTGTAGTTTTACAGCTGTTGGACTTCCACAGGTTGGAGATGACTGTTATAATCCATCTGTGGCCGGCACATGGTTATAGGGCAACTATGAGGGCAACAATGGGGAGAACTACCTGTGACTACCAATCGTGGGGGTGCATCTCTGGTTCACACTTATTGCGTCTACCCATTTTTGGTTTCTGAAGGTTGAAGGGTCTGAGAGTCACAGGGGGATGGTGGTCCTCCTATTCAGTCATGTACATAGAAGAGAATGAGTCATACAGCAAATATTAGGATGGGCCACCATTATTGTGTCCAGTCTGATTACCTATGACTGATGTCCTGGCGTTTTGTTTTCCCCTCCATACCCTGTTGATTACACTGTAGTGCCAGTTGTAGTCCATCAGGTTAGAGAAGTCTCACCCCCCCCCCCCCCCAAATCTTATAAGGGGTGGAACAACCAAGGCTGGACCCCAGTCTTTGCAGACACGATAGCAAGTGCATGGTCTACTTCTGTGGTACTTACCCTTAAAGGGGTTTTGCCAAGATGTAATGTTGACGTGGGATCCCCCAAAATGGGTATTTAATCACTTTTCTAAATATATGTGATTACAAAAAGTGAAGCCTGTGAGACCTACAGCATTGCTCAGGCCCCCTTAGGTTCCTGACAGTTTACATTAGACACGACCAGGACACTGACAGGAGTTGATCTGGCCATGTTTGTGTTGTTTGCACTTCTTATCTGATGACAGGGAACATGAAGGAGCTTGCAAGGGACTCGGGAGAAAAAGCATTGAATGAGCCTGTGTCTTTTGTATGGAGAATCCACTGGTCGTAATGTAATTATTTGAGTAAACATTGCAGACGCTCCCTGCTTCCTCGCTCTCTGCTAACCACCCTCCCTCTCCCCCCCATGACTCAGCATGCTTTGTTTATCTTCTCTCATGAGCAGATAAAAGGTAAGGAACTCACTTCATGGCAAAACCCCTTTAATTCCTATTCCGAGGCTACTTGACATGTGGACCAGTTTAGCACCCCCTAGGTAACAATGCTGTTCTTCCAGAAATAGGAATCCCAGCTGAACAGTAGAAAGGTGGAGGCTCCCCTTCTACAACGCCCTCATAATCAGCATACAAGGATATCAGGGAGATGTAGGGGCGTTGGATGTCCACATGTCCTCCTGAGATGAAGCCATCTCCCATGTGAACCATGCAGATGAGAGAGGAGCTGAGGTCTAGGACCGCCGCGTGTGCTGCATACCTCGCCGAGCGTAGCCAGAACTAATGAATCTCCCGCTGACGTACATAGAGCCGTGTAAACTGCTATCTTATATCGCGCGCTGTAAATGAATTTCCTTCTGTCTTAATTTGCTGCTCGTCAAACACAATTTATTTTGCCATTAGGCTTTGTGTAAAAGCCTCTTAAAGTTACATTAACCTTCCCGAAACCCCAAACAGGTCGCTTGTTGTTGTTTTTCCAGGTGTTCAATTTAGGAAATTTGCCAAAACATCCATTTCTCACAGACAATGAAGAAACTGAATCAATGGCGACTTCACCCCGCATAAAGGCGCGCGACCGATAGCTCTAAAGCTGCTGAGGGACTATAAGTCACAGATAATGTGCGAAAAGGCATCATTATCTATCATCTCCCTATCTTTTCTACTATCTACATTATCTATTATCTCCTTCTATCTATCCCATATCTATCTATCTATCTCCTATCTAATCTAGATCATCAATCTCCTATCTATCTACTATCTATCTATCTAATCTATCTACCTATCTATCTATCTATCTATTCCTATCTACTATCTATCTATCTATCTATCTATCTATCCCATATCTATCTATCTATCTCCTATCTATCTATCTCCTATCTATCTATCTATCTATCTCCTATCTATCTATCTATCTATCTATCTATCTATCTATCTATCTCCTATCTATCTATCTATCTCCTATCTATCTATCTCCTATCTATCTATCTATCTATCTATCTATCTATCTATCTATCTATCTATCTATCTATCTCATATATATATCATATATATCTATCTATATATCTATCTATCTCCTATATATCTATATATATATCTATCTATCTATCTCATATCTATCTATCTATATAGGACGTTTAAAAGAAAAAAACACCGGCCAGTAGCGCTCATAGGTATAAACGTGTCATGCTCTCATGGGCTATACAGTGATAGGATTATTCACTTAAAAGACGCATACAAAAATAAATTATTAAACCCCTACACGTTTCTTGGCCGCATACCGGCCCTTCATCAGGGGCATGACATTGCTTCAAATGCTGGGGCATTTATAGTGTCTAGATACAATCAGGTGCACGTTAATTAAACCTATCACTGTAAAGCCCATGAGTGCATGACACGTTTATACCTATGAGCGCTACTGCCCGGGTTATTTTCTTTTAAACGTCCTATCTAATCACCATGAGGTCTTCTCCACGTGGGAGCCGGGGATTGCATAAGCTGCCGAGGTTCAGAGCTCTAAATAGAGCACATAAGATGATACGAGTGTTGTGCCTCCTAATTTAACGCACAACATAAAGAGGTGAGCAAAACTTATCATTTGTGATACCTGTTTAACCAAACGTATTTCACTATTGTGCGCCTTTTTATTTCCTTTTTTTTTTATATATTACTATCTATCTATTTATCTATCTATCTATCTACCCCATATCTGTCTATCTATGTATGTATCTCTATCTATGTATGTATGTATCTATCTATCTATCCCATATCTATCGATAGATAGATACATAATAGATAATGATATGATAGCATAGATAATATATATAAGGATTAGATATGATATATATTAGATATGGCATAGATAGATGGATAGATTATGATCCATGCATAATATATCTATGAATTAATAGGTTTATTATCTATTCTATATTTTTATTGTTTTTACTTAATTTATTAAATACAATTACCCTCTAACTACACTGATCCATGCCCATATAGTGCATAACTCATTTACCTCTGACGCTACTAGCCGAGTTTTTCTATCTATTATCAGTATCTTCTATCTATCTATCTATCCATATCTATCTATCTATCTATCTACTATCTATCTATCTATCTATCTATCTATCTATCCATAATCTATATTATCTATCCAATCTATCTATCTATCCCATATATATATCTATCTATCTATCTATCTATCTACCTCATATCTATCTATCTAGCTATCTCATATCTATCTATCTATCTATCTATCTATCTATCTATCTATCTATCTATTCCATATCTATCTATCTACTATCTATATCTTCTATCTATCTATCTATCTATCATCTATCTATCTATCCCATATCTGTACTATCAATATCCCTATCTATCCCATATCTATCTATCCCATATCTATCTATCTAAAATGCAGAAAAAAAAGAGCAAAGGGGGCGCACAATAGTATAAAACAATAACACAAAAAAAAAGATATAGGAATATAGCAGAGTGTGCTCACCTTGTGAGGTTGTGCAAAGAGGCGAGGCACAATTCTCAATAAAGCATCAAGGGCTATTGTGTCCGTTGCCCTTACTACGGCTGCCGAGGTCTCTGTTTAAAAACGCATCTACCGTCCAGCACTTGGTGAAGTATAGTGGATGCAAATCCCTGGAGGGATGAGCGTAGACCCGGCGCACTTTAAAAGAGGATCAAATCTCTCGTAAGTATATGAAGGAAAGGGATTATCTTTATTATTAAAAATGGAATGGACTTATGTCACCGCACAATTAAAAACTTAAGATAATATAGGGCAGTACTTGTGGCGTTTCGCGCGGCACACCCGCGCTTCCTCAGAAGTCTGTGATTTAACTGTACGTATACAATTTATATAAACAAGAGCTTAATGGCTGGTTCTCAAATAAATTACTGGATGAAACTCCAACTTTGTTACATTGTTCAGACACTAAGAATGTCTATGAATGGCCCGGACATCTGTCAATCAAGAAAAGCATCCGGATGTTAACTCTATCTATCTATCTATCTATCTATCTATCTACCCCATATCTATCTATCTATCTATCCCATATCTATCTACTGTATCTATCTATCCCATATCTATCTATCCCATATCTATCTATCCCATATCTATCTATATATCTATCCACACATCTATCTATCCACACCTCTATCTATCTGTCTATCTATCTCATATCTAATTATCTATTTGTCCCATATCTATCTATCTATCTATCTATCTATCTATCCATCTATCTACTGTATCTATCTGTTTCTCATATTTATCTATCTATCTATCCCATATCTATCAATCTATCTATCCCAAATCTATCAATCTATCTATCCCATATCTATCTATCTATCCCATATAGAAATATAAGATAATATTATGTATATATATATATATATATATAATAATATATATATATATATATTATAATATATATATATAATATATATAATAAGCAAAAATACGGCGTTTCCAGCGCTCCTTGAGGAGAGTATGATAAAAAGCACTAATCCTTTTCAGGGTGTTTATTTTTTAAAAGAGAAAGATAACTCACATAAAAACAATGTACAGAGGACTTGACGCGTTTCTCCTGGCATACACAGGCTTCATCAGAAGATACCTGGCTGCCTGAGACGAGGAGGTTATTAAGGAGATATCATACGTGTTGAGAGTTTGTGCCTCATTTATCTGCACAAATTTTTTTTTTTTTTTTTTTTTTTTTTTTTTACAGATGTGAGCACAACAATTTGCATACTAATATACTGAACGACATTGTACATACTATCACTATGTGCAGCTTTCCTTTTTCTTCCTATATATATATAATAATAGAATATATATAATATATATATATAATATATATGATATGATAGATAGATAGATAGATATATAGATAGAGATATGGGATAGATAGATATGGGATAGATAGATAGATATGGGATGGATAGAGAGATAGAAGAGGATAGATAGATAGATAGAATAGATAGATAGATAAATAGATATGAGATAGATAGATAGATAAATAGATATAGATAGATAGATGAGATAGATGGATAGATAGATGATATAGATAGATGATAGACAGATATATAAATAGATAGATAGATAATGATAGATAGATAGATATAGAGATATATAATGATAGATAGATAGATAGATAGATAGATAGTAGATTATGGGATAGAAATAGATAGATAATAGATAGATAGATAGATAGATAGATATGAGATAGATGGATAGATAGATAGATAGATATGAGATAGATGGATAGATAGATAGATATGAGAAATAGATAGATATAAGAGATACATAGGTCAATCCTGTAGACGATATGATTACACATGTATAGCAACTGAGCAGGGAATGATCTTTGATCTTGGGGTCTCCAATATATTCTGCATATTTTCGGCCTCTTGTGATGACTCCTCATAAATATGAAATAATCATCATCTACTTTTCTAAAAATAATCAAGTGAAGCTGTTTTCACACATCTGCAAACATCCCTAATGCTCCCGAGAGATCTTTCTTAGGACACAGCAGAACATGGATAACAAGGGTCCACAAATAGCAGAAACCTTCCCAAAATAAAGATGAGACCGCAGAATGGGAACATCGCCTCCTGCGTGGGGTGTAGCAATGTCACCCTGTCTCTGAACTGCAGGCCTTGCTTTATGGGATTACCCACAAGCCTCTGCTCCTGTGGTAACACTGTGGCACCAACACCGCGGTTTGCTGAAATCCTTGTGGTTTGCATTTAACCCTGCTGAGAGAATTTGGTGACTTTTGGAAGCAGAATGTCTATATAAATATTTTTTTATTCCATCGATTCCACAAATTTACATAGAGAAGAGGAAAATAAAAAACAGTGCCCCCTTATAGTGCCACCCTGCCTGCCATGAATGATGAATACTACTACTTAAAGGGGTTTTGTCAAGAAGTGAGTTCCTCACCTAACAGGCTGATACTCCTCTCTTGAGGCTGGAAAAAAGGGGCTTGTGTTTCTGTGTTTAAAAAACAAGTACCTCCTCTGTGATGTCATCGCTCCACCTCCCATGCACGTTCCAGATACTCAGTCTCTGTATTTGAGCAAACTTTGTCTAATCCACAGGGGAGAACTGTATTGTGCACAAGCTATATGCATTTTATTTCTCCCTCTTATTTGCTCAGGAGAGAAGATAAGCTCAGCAGGCAGTGTCTTTCATTTGTTCAGGAACTGATGCAGGGTGGAGAGGAGGTCTGAGCAGGGAGCGTCTGCATGTTTACTCAGATAATTACATTACAACCAGTGGATTCTCTATACAAAAGACACAGGATCTTTCTCCCCAGTCCCTTCAAAGCTGGTTCATGTTCCCTGCCATCAGATAAGAAGTGCAAACCACGCAAGTGCGGCCAGATCAGCTCCCGGTCGTGTCTAATGTAAACTGTCAGGAAACTAAGGGCATGTAAGGAAGGCTGTAGATCTCACAGGCTTCACTTTTTTTAAATTACATATATTTAGAAAAGTGATTAAATACCCATTTTGGAGGATCGAACGTCAACATTACATTGTGGCAAATCCCCTATAAAGGGATGTTCTCACCATAGTTTTATGGCATATCATTGGGATTTGTCATCAAAGTCTAGTAGGTGCGGGTCTCACCTCTGGGACCTGCCCCTACCTTGGGAATGGGGCACTGAAAGTGACAGAGCAGACTGGAGAGTTGGTTGCACTTGCACCTGGCTCTCCATTCTGTTGTATAGGAGTTCTGAGTAGAGCTCGCTGCCCAGTCTGCTTTCTAACTTTCGAGGGCCATAACCGAGATAGGTGTGGGTCCCAGAGGTGGGACTCACACATATCAGACTTTAATGGCATACCCTAGCGACATACCATCAAAGTCTATGGTAGGAACAGTCCTATAATGGAGATTTCCAAAGGCTGAAGAACGTTTTTGATTGAGTTTTTGAAGATCTCCAGCTCCCATCATTTCATTGCTTATTTTTGTAGTCACGGTTTCTTTTACTTTAAAAAAAAGTTGTCTTCCAAATCCAGGCACACGGTTTGGGGGCATCTTTTGGGGAAATTTGTCTCATTCTCTGGAAATAATTCCGTCGGGGTTTTTGGGCGGTTTACAGCTTAGGGCCCCCTTTTGCTCAGGTTGGGGTGATTTACAGCTTCAGGCTCCCCCATCTTATTTGGTGTGGGGTGTTCAAGCATCTTCCTACTTCTGTTCGGCTTTGGGTGGTCCTTCCAATACTCACAGGCAGCACAGGTTGGTGCATACTTGGGCAAATTTGTCAATCAGGTCTCTGAAGAATAATTCCTGTCGGAGTTGTGGGCGGTTCTACAGCTTCAGGCTCCCACATTCTGCTCAGGCTGTGGGTGGTTCTACAGTTTCAGGCTCCGACTTCCTGTTCAGGATGCGGATGGTTCTAAAGCTTCAGGCTCCCACATCTTATTTAGGCTGTGGGTGGTTCTACAGCATCCTGCTCCTACGGCCTGTTCAGGCTATGGGTGGTCCTACAGCTTCATGCTCCTACTTCCTGTTCATGCTGTGGGCAGTTCTACAGCTTCAGGCGCCCACTTTCCTGTTCAGGAGCTGTGGCCGGTTCTACGCATCATGGCCTCCAACTCCCTTTCATGCTAGTGGGTGGTTCTACAACTTCAGGCTCCTATTTCCTGCTCAGGTTATGGGTGGTTCTATAGTGCCAGACTCCCACTTCCTGTTCAGGCTGTGGGCGGTCTACAGCTTCAGCCTCCCACTTCCTGTTCAGGCTGTGGTTGGTTCTACAGCTTCAGGGTTCTACTTCAGAGCTGTAATGGCCACCATTTTGGTTGTCACATAGAAGAAGACAATTTTACGACTTTTGATTATAGGAGGAAGTTCTGTAAAGTTTTGGGTAAATGACTTAAAGGAGGGGAATGTGACCAAGTCCTGTAACTTTTTGTGATCTGGAGCTGTGTCCTCGCATTGAACTGCTCTGCAACAATAGACCTGCTCAGCTGTGTATGATTCATGGCCCACAGCCTCGGGGGACCCTCGTCATATTTGTGCACAGTCCTCCTGAGCTCCATAAAATAAGGTTATTTACAGACCCTCTTCTTCTTCATCCAGCTGCGCGCAGTGATTTGTATTCTTGTTTTTACTATTGTTTTATGGACAGAACAGAAGAAATAAGAATTTTTGACATTTTTCTGATACTTGATTTCTTAGCACATGTGCGTTCGTTCACGTATCAATCCGGTCCAGTTCTTTTTACTCACTATTTTTGAGTCCATTTCTCTGGAAACTGGTCAAACCCTAGAGGGATAATGGGTCCAAGTCAATGGTCACTTTCATATATTCCTTATATACTTTGGGAGGTGTAAAGAAAGTAGGATTTTTGAGTGCAAAAACATTTTCAAGGCACTTGGACCAAAATGAGGAAAGGACTTAAGGTTAAAGGGATTGTCTCACTCCATCGATTCATTTTACCTCAGTCTGCAGTGACGAGCTGCTGAGGACACCAGGTCGGTAGCTATAGCGACCAGTGCTCGCAGCCTATCAGCGGAGATCAAACAGGTCTGTAGCTATAGCGACCAATGCTGGCAGCCTATCAGCAGAGATCGAACAGGTCTTTAGCTATAGCAACCAGTGCTCGCAGCCTATCAGCGGAGATCAAACAGGTCTGTAGCTATAGCGACCAATGCGGGCAGCTATCAGCAGAGATCGAACAGGTCTGTAGCGATAGCGACCAGTGCTGGCAGCCTATCAGGAGAGATTGATCAGGTCTGTAGCTATAGCAACCAGTGCTGGCAGCCTATTAGGAGAGATTGAACAGATCTGTAGCTATATCAACCAGTGCTGGCAGCCTATCAGGAGAGATTGAACAGGTCTGTAGCTATAGCGACCAGTGCTGGCAGCCTATCAGGAGAGACTGAACAGGTCTGTAGCTATAGCGACCTGAGGAGCTGATGAAGCCATACAAGAGGGGATATCTAGGAATAGGTAGGACACTGTTAATGGACACATATTGCAAAGTGACTTGTTTTTACAAGATCTTTAACATAAAAAGCAGGTTAAAGAGGTTGTCTCACTCCATCGATTCATCTTACCTCAGTCTGCAGTGACGAGCTGCTGAGGACACCAGGTCGGTAGCTATAGCAACCAGTGCTGGCAGCCTATCAGCGGAGATCAAACAGGTCTGTAGCTATAGCAACCAGTGCTGGCAGCCTATCAGCAGAGATTGAACAGGTCTGTAGCTATAGCAAACAGTGCTGGCAGCCTATCAGGAGAGATTGAACAGGTCTGTAGCTATAGCAACCAGTGCTGGCAGCCTATCAGGAGAGATCCAACAGGTCTGTAGCTATAGTGACCTGTGCTGGAAGCCTATCAGGAGAGATTGAACAGGTCTGTAGCTATAGCAACCAGTGCTGGCAGCCTATCAGGAGAGATTGAACAGGTCTGTAGCTATAGCAACCAATGCTGGCAGCCCATCAGCAGAAATCGAACAGGTCTGTACCTATAGCGACCAGTGCTGGCAGCCTATCAGGAGAGAGTGAACACATCTGTAGCTATAGCAACCAGTGCTGGCAGCCTATCAGGAGAGATTGAACACGTCTGTAGCTATAGCAACCAGAATCGCGTTTTTGGTGCAGATTTGCGCAAAAGTTGCGGTTGGTTTCCGGATTCCCCATCAGCCCCGTACATTCAATATACGGGGCCAACAACAAAGCCGAGCAGAATCCGGCGGAATATACAACATGTTGCACATTCTGCCGGATTTTAAACCTGACAGTAAAACATCCGTGCTGTATAGATTACAGCACGGATTTTGTCATTGCTGTCTATGCAGCAGAGTGCACCGTCAGATTCCAAATCTACCATCACTCAGGCTACGTCTACACAGTATATTTTTATCGGCGGAGTTTCGGCGGATTCAGTATTCTGAATAAGCTGAAAATCCAATGGTAAATCTATGCTGTGTAGACATAGCCTGAGTGATGATGGTCAGGGGCATAGCTATAGCCTATAGGGGGTGCAGAGGTAGCAGACGCTACCAGGCCCTACAGCCTGAGGGTATTGCAAATGGTGCATAGTAACTGGGGGGGCCCCATTTCACTTTTTGCACCAGGACCCAGGACCTTGAAGTTACGCCTCTGATGATGGTAGATTTGGCAGTGCAGTGTGGCCCTATAGAATTGTATAGATGGTGTACTGCGGCTCTGCAGGACACAGATATGTAATAGGGACTCGTGTGTGAGCCTTAGTAGGTAGGAGCGGCTGTAAGGCCGTAATAAATCCAGCAATAAATACATAAATGAAACAATAAATAGGAAGTAATCATAAAGAGTAAAGAAATACATAACTAATAAACAATAAATGGATAAGAAATACATCAATAATAAATAAGTAAATTCACAAATAAATTCCAGTCATTTATTTTCGTAATATTTTTTTCGTATTTTTCAGACGGTGACTTATAGTGAACTCTTGATTTCATTTTACTTTTCATTTAAATTCCTCTCCGCCGGCGTATTCATCAAATGTTTTTCTCTCTTTTATACTGCGCTTTAATGGAAAATTTTAATTAAGGAAAGTAATTTTTGGAGAATGCACCATAGACTCTTAATGAGCCTCCTGACAGGCGGCGATAAAGCGAGAACAATCTTATCTGGATGGTGACGACCTGTGTACGTGCACCTGTGCAAGCACAGATTGTGGGACAAACACTCGCTGCTTGAAGGGCTTTCAGCAGCGACATTGATGCGCCACATGGATGGGATCCAGCCACCACGCTCTGACTTTGTGCCTGTAACTTAATACACAGCAGCTCTTCAGGCTATCAGAACTGTATATAGGGATAAACTGAAGACAGTATATGGCATATATGCCTGCATACTCTGCTCTCCCAGTGTCCTCAATGACATAGCTACCTAGGTACCCTGCTCTCCCAGTGCCCTGAATGACATATCTACCTAGGTACCCTGCTCTCCCAGTGTCCTGAATGATATAGCTACCTAGGTACCATGCTCTCCCAGTGCCCTGAATGACATATCTACCTAGGTACCTGCTCTCCCAGTTTTCTGAAAGACTATACTACCTAGGTCCCTGCTCTCCCAGTGTCCTGAATGATATAGCTACCTAGGTACCCTGCTCTCCCAGTGCCCTGAATGACATATCTACCTAGGTACCCTGCTCTCCCAGTGCCCTGAATGATATAGCTACCTAGGTACCCTGCTCTCCCAGTGTCCTGAATGACATATCTACCTAGGTACCCTGCTCTCCCAGTGTCCTGAATGACATATCTACCTAGGTACCCTGCTCTCCCAGTGTCCTGAATGATATAGCTACCTAGGTACCCTACTCTCCCAGTGTCCTGAATGACATAGCTACCTAGGTACCCTGCTCTCCCAGTGTCCTGAATGACATAGCTACCTAGGTACCCTGCTCTCCAAGTGTCCTGAATGACATAGCTACCTACGTACCCTGCTCTCCCAGTGTCCTCAATGGGCATAGCTCCCTAGGTACCCTGCTCTCCAGTGTCCTGAATGATTTTAGCTACCTAGGTACCCTGCTCTCCCAGTGTCCTCAATTGACATAGCTACCTAGGTTTCCCTGCTCTCCAAGGTCCTGAATGACATAGCTAACTAGGTACCCTGCCTCCCAGTGTCCTGAATGACATAGTCCCAGGTACCCTGCTCCAGTGTCCCGAATGATATAGCTACCTAGGTACCCTGCTCTCCCAGTGCCCTGAATGATATAGCTACCTAGGTACCCTGCTCTCCCAGTGTCCTGAATGATATAGCTACCTAGGTACCCTGCTCTCCCAGTGTCCTGAATGACATAGCTACCTAGGTACCCTGCTCTCCCAGTGTCCTGAATGACATAGCTACCTAGGTACCCTGCTCTCCCAGTGCCCTGAATGACATAGCTGCCTTGGTACCCTGCTCTCCCAGTGTCCTGAATGACATAGCTACCTAGGTACCCTGCTCTCCCAGTGTCCTGAATGACATAGCTACCTAGGTACCCTGCTCTCCCAGTGTCCTGAATGACATAGCTACCTAGGTACCCTGCTCTCCCAGTGTCCTGAATGACATAGCTACCTAGGTACCCTGCTCTCCCAGTGTCCTGAATGACATAGCTACCTAGGTACCCTGCTCTCCCAGTGTCCTGAATGACATAGCTACCTAGGTACCCTGCTCTCCCAATGTCCTGAATGACATAGCTTTCCTTGGTACCTGCCTCCCCGTGCCCTGAATGACATAGCAACCAGGTACCCTGCCTCCCCAGTGTCCTGAATGACATAGATACCTAGGTACCTGCTCTCCCAGTGCCCTGAATGACTTCTACCTAGGTACCCTGCTCTCCGTGTCCTGAATGTATAGCTACCTGGTACTTGCTTCCCAGTGTCCTGAATGACATAGCTACCTAGGTACCCTGCTCTCCCAGTGTCCTGAATGACATAGCTGCCTAGGTACCCTGCTCTCCCAGTGTCCTGAATGACATAGCTACCTAGGTACCCTGCTCTCCCAGTGTCCTGAATGACATAGCTACCTAGGTACCCTGCTCTCCCAGTGTCCTGAATGACATAGCTACCTAGGTACCCTGCTCTCCCAGTGTCCTGAATGACATAGCTACCTAGGTACCCTGCTCTCCCAGTGTCCTGAATGATATAGCTACCTAGGTACCCTGCTCTCCAAGTGTCCTGAATGATATAGCTACCTAGGTACCCTGCTCTCCCAGTGTCCCGAATGATATAGCCCTAGGTTTCCTGCCCCTCCCAGTGTCCTGAATGACATAGCTGCCTAGGTACCCTGCTCTCCAAGTGTCCTGAATGACATAGCTACCTAGGTACCCTGGGTCTCCAGTGTCCTCAATGATATAGCTACCTAGGTACCCTGCTCTCCAAGTGTCCTGAATGACATAGCTACCTAGGTACCCTGCTCTCCCAGTGCCCTGAATGATATAGCTACCTAGGTACCCTGCTCTCCCAGTTTTCCTGAATGCATGCTACCTAGGTTTCCCTGCTCTCCCAGTGTTTCCCGAAAAGTATAGCTACCTAGGTACCCTGCTCTCCCAGTGTCCTGAATGACATAGCTACCTAGGTACCCTGCTCTCCCAGTGTCTTGAATGACATTGTCACCGGTGCTTACGCCGTGCGTACAATGCGATCGTATTGTACGCACGGGCAAACGAAGCGTAATCCATAGTTCTCTATGAGAGCTATGAATTACCGTAATTGCGTTGCACATTCCGCCGTGTATAAAAAGCAATACGCGGCAAAATACGCACGCAATTATGCTCTAAAATAATCATGTGATCATACCCTTAGGGCTGCCACCCAAGCTTAGACTGGCCTACAGGAGACCAGGAGAAACTTCCAGTGGGCACCGGAAAATGGTGGGCCCCTGAGAATAACAGATCTGGGGCTGGTTTTCAGGGAGAAAGGCAGAGAAAGAGTCCTGCACAGTCATTTACAGTAGCTGCAGGGTGAGCCCCAAAAATTAACTCCCCTGGGGGGCCCCTATATTCATCTCCACTGGGTGGGGCCCTATATTCATCTCCACTGGGGGGGCCCCTATATTCATCTCCACTGGGGGGCCCCTATATTCATCTCCACTGGGGGGGGCCCTATATTCATCTCCAATGGGGGGGCCCCTATATTCATCTCCATCTCCACAGCCACATTGAATTTGTAACAACTGGATTTTTCTTTTTGCTCTGCAGGTGGCGGGACAAGAAGGGGCCTCCTTCTCTGTGGCGAGCGATCACGACAAGGCTCTGGATTATTTCACCCTAGCCGTTATAGCCAGTAATAATAACCCAAAATACCTCCGCCAGCGCGCCACTTGCCTCCTCCACCAAGGAGACTACCGCAGCGCGGCCACAGACATGGACAAGGCCATCCAGAGGCACAGTGCTAATGACCTGAAGACACAGGTGGAGGACTTCTGCTGTAAGGGACACCTCCTGCTCCTCCAGGGGGACGACGAAGCTGCCTGCAGGCAGTATATGAAGGCTCTGGGACTGGGCAGCTCCATCGCATTGGCCACCGTTAGCAATACCCCAGGACGGCCGCGGTTGGGGGAAATATTTTGCCATGTTGCACATAAATATCATGAGCAGAAGCTGCTGGAGGAGGGGTGGAAAGGGTCCGAATGTGGATTACTCATCGATGAAACCAACCAGGAGATGAGGAAACTCAAAGCCAAAATCAAAAGAGAAGCGTCAGGATGTATTGTTCATTAGTGCAACTATATACAGGCTTGGACTGGCCCACGAGGAGTACAGAGGAAACCCCCCATGGGTCTGTGGGCCAATACACACAGTAGGCCCTGAAAATAGCTGACCTGGGGCTGCTTTTCAGGGAGAAAGGCAGAAAAAGAGGCAGAGAGTGAGTTATGTGCAGTAGCTATAGGGTGGGCCCCAACAATCAACTCCACTGGTGGCCCCAAGAATCAACTCCACTGGTGGCCCCAGGAATTAACTCCACTGGTGGCCCCAAAAAAAAAACTCCACTGGTGGCCCCCAGAATCAACTCCACTGGTGGCCCCAACAATCAACTCCACTGGTGGCCCCAACAATCAACTCCACTGGTGGCCCCAAGAATCAACTCCACTGGTGGCCCCAAGAATCAGCTCCACTGGTGGCCGCAAGAATCAACTCCAATGGTGGCCCCAATAATACGCTCCACTGGTGGCCCCAAGAATCAACTCCAATGGTGGGTCCCAAGAATCAACTCCACTGTTGGGTCCCAAGAATACGCTCCACTGGTGGCCCCAAGAATCAACTCCACTGGTGGCCCCAAGAATCAACTCCACTGGTGGCCCAAGAATCAACTCCACTGGTGGCCGCAAGAATCAACTCCAATGGTGGCCCCAAGAATACGCTCCACTGGTGGCCACACGAATCAACTCCACTGGCGGGCCCCAAGAATCAACTCCAATGGTGGGTCCCAAGAATCAACTCACTGTTGGTCCCAAGAATAACGCTCCACTGGTGGCCCAAGATCAACTCCACTGGTGGCCCCAAGAATCAACTCCACTGGTGGCCCCAAGAATCAACTCCACTGGTGGCCCCAAGAATCAACTCCAATGGTGGCCCCAAGAATACGCTCCACTGGTGGCCCCAAGAATCAACTCCACTGGCGGGCCCCAAGAATCAACTCCAATGGTGGGTCCCAAGAATCAACTCCACTGTTGGGTCCCAAGAATACGCTCCACTGGTGGCCCCAAGAATCAACTCCACTGGTGGATCCCAAGAATCAACTCCACTGGTGGCCCCAAGAATCAACTCCACTGGTGGCCCCAAGAATTAGCTCCACTGGTGGATCCCAAGAATCAACTCCACTGGTGGGGGCCAAGAATCATCTCTAGGGCTGGGCCCCAAGAATCAACGCCACTGGTGGAAACCACGAATCACCTCCCCTGGTGGGGGCCAAGAATCATCTCTATGGGTGGGCACCAAGAATAAACTCCACAGGTGGACACCAAGAATCAATTCCAGTGGTGGGTCCCAAGAATCAACTCCATTGATGGACCCCAAGAATCAGCTCTACTGGTGGGCACCAAGAATAAACTCCACTGGTGGATCCCAAGAATCAACTCCACTGATAAGACCCAAGAATCAACTCCACTGTTGGGCCCCAACACTCAACTACACTGAAGGGCTCCTAGATTCAACTCCACTGGTGGCCCCAAGAATCAACGCCACTGGTGGCCTCACGAATCAACGCCACTGGTGGCCCCAAGAATAAGCTCCACTGGTGGCCTCACGAATCAACGCCACTGGTGGCCCCAAGAATCAACTCCACTGGTGGCCCCAAGAATTAGCTCCACTGGTGGCCCCAAGAACCAACTCCACTGGTGGCCCCAGGAATCAGCTTCACTGGTGTAGTAGACTTTACAACAACTGAGTGGGTCCGACAAGTTGGTAATTAGCTATAGTTGCAGAGATAGCAGCTGCACCCAGGCCCTGGTACCTAAGAAGGGCTCAAATGCCTCTCTGCCACATAGGATGGCACCAGTATTGTAACTGGTTTTGGGGTCCAGGATCAAGTTTCCTCTCTGGTTGTCACTTTTCTTGGTAGCAGGTGCATAACTCAGCAAGAGGTGAAAAGGAGCAAAGAAGCAACATATAGCGGTGCACAGAGGAGGTCGGACCTATGTAAATGCTTTACCTGTTATGGGATATAGCTGCCTTCTGCCTATGGCTTCCTCCTCCACCCACCATGTATGACACAGTTCACATGAAGAACCCTCCTCAAATGTTCCATGTATTAATACTGGATTATGACCACGGCAGCTCCTAAATTAACACAACCCTATTAACTAGTTCTGACTCTAAGATGCAAACAGAAGACTTTTTTAGAAACAGTCAACAATTTTGTTAACAGAAGCATCAAAAACACGAACTAGCTACATTTTACACCCACAAACCGAGACGTACAGACCTGGGAAACAAGACTGCGAAACCTTGGAGAGAATACGGGGGAAATTTCAGCTCTGAAGCCAGAAAAAAGTTCAAAATATTAAACCAGATGTAAAGTAGAATCAAAAACATTAAATAATTATGAACAAGTTTCTCCCCCACGAAAATTTTAGTGCTCTCTGAGTATAAAAAGATGTAACTCAGGATCATAAGGATAAGTAATGTATGTACACATACTCCACCACAAATAGTGAGTGCAGCCTGGGGGATAATACAGGATTAACTCAGGTCAGTACGGGATAATAATGTATAACATGACGCACCACAAAAAATAGTCAGCTCTGGGAATAATACCGGGGGTAACTCAGGATCATACAGGATAATAAAGATGTACTCATGACTGCACCACAAAAAGTGAGCGCAGATGGGGGATAATACAGGAGTAACTCAGGATCATACAGGGTAATAATGTATTTAACAGTGACTGCCCACAGAATATGGTGCAGTCTGGGATAAACAGAAGCATCAAGTAACATCTGAACTGAGCTACATTTTACACCTCACAATATCCGATGACTGTACAGAGCCTGGAATCAAGACTGCGAACTCTGTGGAGAGAATACTGGGAGATTGCAGCTCTGAAGTCAGAAAAAGTGTTCAGATATATTAAACCAGATGTAACATAGAATCAATACATGATAAGTAATGTATGAACAGAGTTACTCCACCAGCAGAATAGTGAGCGCAGCTCTGGAGGATAATACAGGATGTAACTCAGGATCAGTACAGGATAAGTAATGTATATACACAGTGACTGCACCAGCAGAATAGTGAGTGCAGCTCTGGAGATAATACAGGATGTAACTCAGGATCAGTACAGGATACATATGGTAATGTATGTACACAGTGACTGCACCAGCAGAATAGTGAGCGCAGCTCTGGAGAATAATACAGGATGTAACTCAGGATCAGTACAGGATAAGTAATGTATGTACACAGTGACTGCACCAGCAGAATAGTGAGCGCAGCTCTGGAGTATAATACAGGATATAATTTAGGATTAGTAATGTATGTACACAGTGACTGCACCAGCAGAATAGTGAGTGCAGCTCTGGAGTATAATACAGGATCTAACTCAGGATTAGTAATGTATGTACACAGTGACTGCACCAGCAGAATAGTGAGTGCAGGCTCTGGAGATAATACAGGATGTAACTAGATCAGTACAGGATAAGTAATGTATGTAACAGTGACTGCACCAGCAGAATAGTGAGTGCAGCTCTGGAGTATAATACAGGATGTAACTCAGGATCAGCACAGGATAAGTAATGTATGTACAGTGACTTCACCAGCAGGATAGTGAGCGCAGCTCTGGGGTATAATACAGAATGTAAGTCAGGATCAGTACCGGATAAGTAATGTATGTACAGTGACTTCACCAGCAGAATAGTGAGCGCAGCTATGGGGTATAATACAGGATGTAACTCAGGACAGTACAGGATAAGTAATGTATGTACAGTGACTGCACCAGCAGAATAGTGAGTGCAGCTCTGGAGGATAATACAGGATGTAACTCAGGATCAGTACAGGATAAGTAATGTATGTACACAGTGACTGCACCAGCAGAATAGTGAGTGCAGCTCTGGAGTATAATACAGGATGTAACTCAGGATCAGTACAGGATAAGTAATGTATGTACACAGTGACTGCACCAGCAGAATAGTGAGTGCAGCTCTGGAGGATAATACAGGATGTAACTCAGGATCAGTAAAGGATAAGTACTGTATGTACACAGTGACTGCACCAGCAGAATAGTGAGTGCAGCTCTGGAGGATAATACAGGATGTAACTCAGGATCAGTAAAGGATAAGTAATGTATGTACACAGTGACTGCACCAGCAGAATAGTGAGTGCAGCTCTGGAGTAGAATACAGGATGTAACTTAAGATCAGTACAGGATAAGTAATGTATGTACACAGTGACTGCACCAGCAGAATAGTGAGTGCAGCTCTGGAGGATAATACAGGAGGTAACTCAGGATCAGTACAGGATAAGTAATGTATGTACACAGTGACTGCACCAGCAGAATAGTGAGTGCAGCTCTGGAGTATAATACAGGATGTAACTCAGGATCAGTACAGGATAAGTAATGCATGTACACAGTGACTGCACCAGCTGGAGTATAATACAGGATGTAACTCAGGATCAGTACAGGATAAGTAATTTATGTACACAGTGACTGCACCAGCAGAATAGTGAGTTCTTCTCTGGAGTATAATACAGGATGTAACTCAGGATCAGTACAGGATAAGTAATGTATGTACACAGTGACTGCACCAGCAGAATAGTGAGCGCAGCTCTGGAGGATAATACAGGATATACACCAGATGCTATATTGGATTATTACTATATATACATAAAAGTCGCAATGTAAACTGTGAAATGAAGCTCAAAGATGAAAGTGCCCTTATTTATTACAGCTATGTTAATTATTCTCCCCTTTTTTTCCTTTATTGTATTCAGTTTCCAGATAATTGTATAATAATTTTGTATATATGTTTGTAACATCATTGGGTAGGATAGGGGCTATTTTTGTTGTCCGGGGTTTACAACATAATGGTCGCTTTAGACATCATTGTATCCACTGCAGAGTTATCAGGGCGACAAAAGTCAATTATTTTTATATTAATGTCTAAAAGCGGCCATCTGGTTTTTTTTTTGTTTTTTTTTGTTTTTTTTTACAATTCTCAGGGTTGATCACCTGGGTCTGTTGATCCTCTCACTCAGAACACCATTAAAATCCAGGTAGACAACCATAGAAACAGGGAGCCAGGAAAGACGCCTGTGACGTTTTGCAGCTGATGGGAATTGGGGTTCATAGAAATCCCCAATTCTGTACAACAGCAGAAGATTACTACAGCCTGAGAATCATTTAAAGCCGTAGCAGCCCTAAAATGGGTTGTATCTGTTTAATGCAATGTACGAGAAATGTACCATATATGATGTAATATATACCTGTATACACAACTGTAGATTGCAACCTGCTGTGTACAATATAAAATAGTAAAATATGAAGTATTAATTTCAGCTGTCTTCAGTTTGTGTCAATAATTAGCATTAAAATGGAAATAATAAAATAATTTTTCCAAGATTCGGGTGAATTTCGGTTAACCAATTCCTGCCTGGTATAGAAAGACTGCTTCCACCATCATCACCATGACCTTCCTCTTCCCTGACACTAGTACCCGAGGTAATAGTCAGGGTCCAACTGGCCCACAAGGGAACAGAGGAAACCCCTAATGGACCTCTCACCATGATGGGCCCATGGGCATAGCAGGCCTGGGGCTGCTTTTAATGGAGAAAGGTAGAGAAAGGTAGAAGCAAGATGCATCTGTAATATGTGCAGTCATGTTCAGTAGCTGTAGAGTGGGCCCCAAGAACCAACTCCACTTGTGGGTCCCAGGAATCAACTCCATTGGTGGGCCCCAAGAATCAACTACACTGGTGGCCCCAAGAATCAACTCAACGGTTGGGTCTCAAAAATGAACTCCACTGTTGGCTCGAAGAATCAACTCCACGGGTGGCTCCCAAGAATCAACTCCACTGGTGGCCCCAAGAATCAACTCCACTGGTGGCCCCAAGAATCAACTCCACTGACGACCCCCAAGAATCAACTCCACTGGTGGCCCCAAGAATCAACTCCACTTGTGGGTCCTAGGAATCAACTCCATTGGTGGGCCCCAAGAATCAACTCAACGGGTGGGTCTCAAAAATGAACTCCACTGTTGGCTCGAAGAATCAACTCAACTGGTGGCTCCCAAGAATCAACTCCACTGGTGGGCCCAAATAATCAACACCACTGACGACCCAAAAGAATCAACTCCACTGCTGGGCCCCAAGAATCAACTCCACTGGTGGCCCCAAGAATAAACTCCACTGGTGGGCCCCAAGAATCAACACCACTGATGTCACCAAAGAATCAACACCACTGCTGGGCCCCAAGAATCAACTCCACTGGTGGCACCAAGAATCAACTCCACTGGTGGCCCCAAGAATCAACTCCACTGATGACCCCCAAGAATCAACTCCACTGGTAGCCCCAAGAATCAACTCCACTTCTGGGTCCCAGGAATCAACTCCACTGCTGGGCCCCAAGAATCAACTCCACTGATGACCCCCCAAGAATCAACTCCACTGGTGGCCCCAAGAATCAACTCCACTTCTGGGTCCCAGGAATCAACTCCATTGGTGGGCCCTAAGAATCAACTCAACGGGTGGGTCTCAAAAATGAACTCCACTGTTGGCTCGCAGAATCAACTCCACTGACGACTCCCAAGAATCAACTCCAAAGACCAGCAGGCGGAGGAGTAGTGACCTGGAGTGGTGGAGTTTGTCTATTTCAAGTAATTTGAGATACTTCTTGTTTCAAGGGTTTTCATGAAATGCATTCAGATCTTGGAGAAGCCTCTGATTTCATATGATCTAAAACAATTCTGCTCTACCCTTCTTCATACCTTCTCTGTGAAGGTTACTGAGAATTAGAATCTAAGTTGTCACTTCTTGGCCAAAAGTCTTCATTCAGTGGTCAAGTAAGTCAGGTATCATTTACGTACTCATTTTTTGGGGCAGAGGCTGAGCTGGTGGGACATGTGCCCTGGATGTTGGGTGCCTTTGCCATTCTATTAATGGGGTTTTGCCATCGCACCAAATGATGGCATATCAATAGGATCAATAGGATTATGGATACATTGTCCTATGATTGTTTCATCGGGAGTATGTCTCTATATAGCTATTGAATACAGGGCTTTGAGGAAAGTGCCCATGTTTATACTCCTTCATACGCGGTTTATATAATTTTCATTAGAGGTCACTATATATTATACTATATCAATAGGATCCGCCATTACTGTCAGATAGATGTGAGCCCCACCTCACCAGAATAGGCCCCAAAAACTTCCTGTTATGAATAAAGAAATGGCCGTGCTTGTGAAGTCACTCTCCCTTCATTTCAATAGGAGTTCTGAGTACATACGAGCGGTTGCTTTTGGCTGTACTCCAACTCCCATTGAAATGAATGGGGAGTAACCACGGCTACTTTTCGATTCAGAACAGGGAATTTTGGTGAATGGTTCTGGAGATAGGTGCAGGTCCCAGAGTTGGGACTTACACCTATGTGATGTGACTACATCCAATAGGTGTCCCAGCTCCTTTCCCATTAGCCTTTTTGAATATATTAAAATTTCAGTGGAGCAGCTATTGGTGAATAAGTCTCCGCACACCTACATGGTGCCTCTTCCTAATGAGGAACGTTACCCCTTTCAAGCTAGAGCTTTTTACCTTGCCAACCTGTAATCTAGTCTGCACTGATGATGGGCAAACACCCTGAAACAGCTGTCTACAGAAGAACATCTAGTTGACATTAATCCCATTGACATTGCAAGGCTCAATGAGTTAGATGGGACTTAAAGGGGTTGTCTCTCTACATCAATTCATCTTACCTTAGTCCTGTTTTCTCAGTTTCATTTTTGAATCCAGGGGCGTGTTTACCGGCTTTACTGGCTACTACTGTCCTGCAGAGAGGACAGCAGATCTATAGCTATAGCAAGCAGCACAGGCTGCCTATAAGGAGAGATCCAACAGGTCTGTAACTATAGCGACCTGCAGCCCATACAAGAGGGGAAATCTAGGAATAGGTAGGACACTGTTAATGGACACATATTGCAAAGTGACTTGTTTTTGAAAGATCTTTAACATAAAAAGCAGCAATCCTTGTAGTGAGACAACCCCTTTAAGGAACGCTACATCCATTAGCTGGTTCTTCAGAGTCCCAGCTCATTTCCCATGAGCCTTTTTGAATATGTTTAAATTTAATTAGAGCAGCTATTGGTGAATAAGTCTCCAATCACCTAAATGGTGCCTCTCCCTAATGAGGAACGTTACCTCTTTCTAGCTCATGTCTATAGTGGTCACTTCCATAGTGGACAGGTCATGTGACCACTGCAGCCAATCACTGGCCGCAGTGATCACATCCCTATGGAGAAAGGTAATCTAATTATGATCAGTAGAGCAATTGAACTATGCAATCCCCAAAGCATCGTACAATCCCTTTCATCTCCGTCCTTAAAATCATAACATTTTCCAATTTGCCTCCAAACACCCAAGACACATGGAATGCCTCATTTTTCGATGTATCCAGAGTGTCCAGGCAGAATGAAAAAAAAAAAAATCTATTTTGGGACTTGTAATAAATTGTGTTTTATCTCGGTGTATGAGGGTGAATGGTTTTAGCTGATTTCAACTAGTGATACTTGAAATTACCCTTGAGGGAGGCTTGGAGGGACTGATTAGCATTAGGCAATTTCAAGGCTCTGTAGAAACACTGTCCTTGCGTTCACAAGGTCACTTTTAATAAATTGCAATCGGCGTAACCGTCTGTCTTATTAGATACTTGTTCTGTAATCATGGCGCATTTGTGCAGTGTCGGAGAGGTCTACTGGTGTTCTGCATCTATTAGTCAATGACATTTCGGATCATCCGTCGTCGTCTTCCAAAAATATGCAGAAGTTTGACACCGGTGGATAATGAGTCACGAAGCTTTGTCTTTTATGTCTGCTCTTCCTTGGATCATGACAGTAAAATGATTAAGACACTAAATGTTATTAAGGCATTAAGAAATATGAAGACATTGAAAGGGGAGAGGATTCGTGCAGTTCCATCTTATCGAATAGAAAAGACAAAACCATCAACGCAAAGTCATATATTCTTCTAAATATCACTAAAAAGTTTCAGAATCTCCGGGTCATGTACCAAAACACTGGTTTTCACTGGTCCTTTATAATAAAATTACATGAAAAAAACTTTGAGATTCTTAGTTCACACGTTTTGATCAAAAAATGCTTATGCCACCCCCGGCTTACAACGGGATCTCAAGGTGGGTGGTCCTACTCTATCCTTACCTCTCACTAGAGTCAAATTCAGACTTCTCATTGGGCCAACCGACCTCTATAATCCAGAGAGAACAATAAAAAAAAGCACCAACCTTGCACACATACTGCACTGATATAACAACCTGTGGAGGTGGGCGGGGTGCAAGAGACCAAAATGGAGGCATCCATTCCTCCCTCTATAAATTAAAAGCAATATATGCCAAATACAACGTATAGTTCTGCACAAAAAAACATTTCTGAAAACACAATGTGAACCTGGGTGCCACTGGCTTGGTTGCGGCATATATATATATATACACGCATTCCAATACCAGCGGCACACCAACTGCTAAAATGGCTATACAATACATGAAAACCTCTAAAGTAGCATTTATGCTATCTATCATACATGAAAAAAACTTTGAGATTCTTAGTTCACATGTTTTGATCAAAAAATACTTATGCCATCCCCGGCTTACAACTGGATCTCAAGGCGGGTGGTCCTACTCTATCTTTTCCTCTCACTAGAGTCAAATTCAGACTTCTCATTGTAATAAAATTATACTTAAATGGGGTCAAGGTGGAGAAAAATAGTAAAAAACCTGATACTTACCTTCTGACCCTCCACTGCTTCAGCTCGGGAGCTCCCCAGGATCTGCTCTTCTTCATTCTAGGTTCTCAGATCGACACAATTGAGAAGCTTGTACAGTATTCACTCATTAGGGCGAGTAAACTTCTCCTTTGTGTCAGGACAAGAACCCGGAAGTGAAGAGAAGCGGATCGCTAGGGAGCTCCAGAGCTGCAGGGGTGGCAGATCAGGAGGTAAGTATGACTCTTTATTTCTATATTTCTCCTCCATAGCCTCATTTAAATATAATTTTTATCACAGTGGACATCTTTAAATGTTGCTGTTTTAGTTGTTCTATCAAAGGCTATGACCTCCATTGAAATGCATGGAAACATCCTGAGTAGGGGTTGACCTGTGGCCGTCATGAGGGGGTTCTAGAGGTGCCTAGTAATCTGTGTAGAAACAAACAACGCAAGGATATGACTATGGATCGAGCATACATTGGATTGGCAAATGCATGTTTTTCTCACTCTCTGACATGAAATCAGAATAAACCTTCCCCGTTTTAGGTCAATTAGGAACCAAGATTATTTCTATTTGCCAAATACCAGAATAATGAAAGAGAATTTTTAAGGTATTTTGATTACTTTCTGCAAAGTCAGAAGTTTCCATACACTGGGATTACTTTGCCTTTCAACAATTTGGGACCGCCCATATGATGAGGTCAGGTCTTTGGAAGCTTCTGATTGGTGTATTGGGAACATCTGAATTAATTAGAGAAACAGCTGTGGATGTATATTAAAGCACACGAGAAACACACTGCTTCTGTGTGTAACATCATGGGAAAGTCTAAAGAAATCAGCCAAGATATCAGGAAGAGAATTGTGGACTTGCACAAGTCTGGATCATTCTTGGGTGCAATTTCCAGATACCTGAAGGTGCCTCGTTCATCTGTACAAACAATTATACACAAGTGCAAACAAGATGGTAATGTCCAGCCATCATACCGCTCAGGAAGGAGATGGGTTCTGTGTCTCAGAGATGAAAGTGCTTTGGTCCGACATGTGCATATCAACCCAAGAACAAAAGCAAAAGACCTTGTGAAGATGCTGGCGGAAGCTGGTAAAATTGTGTCATTATCCACAGTGAAACGAGTACTGTATCAACATGGGCTGAAAGGCCACTCTGCCAGGAAGAAGCCATTACTCCAAAAGAAACCTAGAAAAGCCAGATTAATGTTTGTACAGGAACAAAGACCTACATTTTTGGAGACAGGTCCTGTGGGCTGATGACACTAAAATGTAACTGTTTGGCCATAATGACCATTGTTACAGTTGGAGGAAAATGGAAGAAGCTTGGAAGCCTAATAACAATATCCCAACTTTGAAACACGGGGGTGGCAGCATCATGTTGTGGGGTTGTTTTGCTGCAGGAGGGACTGGGGCACTTCACAAAATAGATGGCATCATGAGGAAAGAAGATTATGTGGCAATACTGAAGCAACATCTCAAGACATCAGCCAGGAAGTTAAAGCTTGAGTGGAACTTCCTAATGGACAATGACCCGAAGCTACTGCCAAACTGGTTACAAGGTGGCTTCAAGGAGAACATAGTCAATGTTTTGGAGCGGCCATCACAAAGCTCTGATCTCAATCCTGTTGAAAATTTATGGGCAAAGCTGAGATGGCAGGTGCGAGCAAGGAGACCCCCAAACATGGCTCAGTGACACCAGTTCTGTTAGGAAGAAGGGGCCAAAATTCCTACCAACCATTGTGAGAAGCTTGTGGAAGGATCCAAAACGTTTGACCCAAGTCCTACATTTAAGGGCAAAGCTGCCAAAACTAAGGAAATATGGAAACTTTTGACTTTGCAGAAAGTAATAAAAATGCCTTAAAAAATTCTCTCTGTCATTATTCTGGCATTTTACAAATATAATAATTTTGGTTCCTAATTGACCTAAAACGGGGAAGGTTTATTCTGATTTCATGTCAGAGAGTGAGAAAAACCTGCAGATGGGGCTTATTATATAGTGGAGGGAAACTTCTGGTTTCAACTGTATAAGGATGGCAAAAAGGAGGAGTTGAAGGGATTGTGCTAGACCCCGAAGAAACTGTATAGAGCCTTCCTTAAAATTACCAAAAAACATAGGACTGTGACAAATGTTTAGTTTTGTGTCTTGTGCCTAACCATGTGTCTTCTCTTGCCGGAGATGCTACTGAAGTTGGTTTGGAAATTGGTGGGGTGAAATTTTGTCCTTGTGCATCATGTTGCCACTGGGCAGTCTCTTGGGGCTATTCTGCAGAGCCCTACAGATAGAAGAGATTGGTGAGGGTGTGGTCACGTGACCATTTGGTGGACATACTCACATAAAATGGGCAGGTTTTCTGCCACAAATGTTGTGTTGGCCTGGGGGACAAAAGCTGCAATGTTTGTGGCCGGTGTGTGACGGGTTAAGGAGCAAAGAATGGCAAACCAAGAGTGGAGCCCAGCCGCAAATGGAAGATGGAGAGAAGCTGATGACATAGACGATCAGCCGTAGACCATGGGCATCACTACACTCATAGCAGACATAGCAGCTGGTGTAGGGTCCAGGGGCTGAGGGCAACCATTCAGGTGGAATGTTTGTGTAGGGTATAACAAGATGGTGGCTTTCTGCTATCTGGCACTACTATATGGGTTCTCTGGTATATGGCGGTATTATTTATACCTTTAATCATTATAGTAGTTATATTCTTGTACATAGGGGGCGGTATTATAGTATATATATACTTGTACATAGGGGCAGTTTTATAGTATTTTATATTCTTGTACAAAGGGGGCATAATTATAGTAGTTATTTCTTGTACAAAGGGGGCAGTATTATAGTATTTATTGTATATTCTTGTACATAGGGGGCAGTATTATAGAGGTTATATTCTTGAACATAGGGGGCAGTATTATAAGAGTTTATTTTCTTGTACAAAAGGTGGCAGTATTTAATAGTTATATTCTTGTACATAGGAGCATTTATTATAGTAGTTTATATTCTTGTACATAGGGGGCAGTATTATAGTAGTTATATTCTTGTACATAGGGGCAGTATTATAGGAGTTATATTCTTGTACATAGGGGCAGTATTATAGGAGTTATATTCTTGTACATAGGGGGCAGTGTTATAGGAGTTATATTCTTGTACATAGGGGGCAGTATTATAGTATTATATTCTTTTTACATTGGGGGCAGTATTTTTAGTATTATATTCCTGTACATAGGGGGCAGTATTATAGTATTTTAAAATTCTTGTACATAGGGAGCAGTATTTATTAAGTTAATTTCTTGTACAAGGGGCAGTAAGGGACATTAAAGAGACATTTTAATTGGCTAGATGCCTAGTGTCTCTCCCTTATTTATTTATTTTATTCTACCCATCGCCTGAGCGCTACACCCAAGTTTTCTACTGAGTTTTCCTGTTTGCCTATGGTGAGGAGTGAAAACACAGTGATTATCTATTGCTCTGGAGACCACCGAGAATCTGTGGAGGGCTTACCGACCTGACTTGGAGTTTGGCTGCTCGGCTTTGATCCTCGGGGATCGTCAATTTGCTACAAACGCTTATATGAGTTGTGCCATTTAAACCCCGCACAACTCGTCCAGTGTGAGAACTAATACACCAGAATTTTAAACTTCATACAAAAGTTTAATGTGCACGAGGTGCGCTTCTCTCTGCTCCTGTTTCATTTTTACAGTGATCTAGTTTCTATTCTTGTACAAAGGAGGCAGTATTATAGAGGTTATATTCTTGTACAATAGGGGGCAGTATTATAGTAGTTATATTCTTGTACATAGGGGGCAGTATTATAGGAGTTAATATTCTTGTACATAGGGGTTAGTATTATAGGAGTTATAATCTTGTAGATAGGGGGCAGTATTAAAAGTAGATATATTCTTGTACATAGTGGGCAGTATTATAGTAGTTATATTCTTGTACAAAGGGGTAGTATTATAGTAGTTATATTCTTGTACATGGGGGCAGTATTATAGTAGTTATATTCTTGTACATAGGAGCAGTATTATGTAGTTTTTTATTCTTGTAAAAGGGGGCAGTATTATAGTATTTTTATTATTGTATATAGGGGGCAGTATTATGTAGTTATAATTCCCTTTTACATAGGGAGCAGTATTATAGTAGTTATTTTTCTAGTAAAAGGGGGCAGTATTATAGTAGTTTATATCCTTGCATAAGGAGCATTTTTAAGTAGTTATACTGCTGTACATAGGGGGCAGTATTATAGTAGTTTTTATTTCCCTTGTACTTAGGGGGCAGTATTATAGTAGTTATATTCTTGTACATAGGGACAGTATTATAGTAGTTATATTCCTGTACATAGGAGTAGTATTATAGTGGTTATATTCTTGTAAGTGGGGCACTATTATAGTAGTTATAGTCTTATACATAGGAGCAGTATTATAGTAGTTATATTCTAGTACATAGAGGGCAGTATTATAGTAGTTATATTCTAGTACATACGGGACAGTATTATAGTAGTTATATTCTTGTACATAGGGCAGTATTATATTAGTTATATTCTAGTACAGGGGTCCTCAAACTTTTTAGACCGGGGGCCAGTTCACGGTCCCTCAGACCAAACGGAGGGGCCCGGGAAAATAAGTTTTTAAAAAAAGTTTTACTTTGTGGGTTTATACAATTACAGTGATACCCAATGTATTATTGAATTTAGGTCCCCCCCGCGGGCGTAGGTGAATTTAGGTCCCCAGCAGACGTAGGGGAATTTAGGTCCCCCAGCAGGTCCCGTAAGGTAGAAATTAGGGCCCCCAGCAGGGCTGTAGGTAATTTAGGGCCCCCAGCAGGTATGTAGGTAGATTTAGGCCCCCAGCAGGGCTTAGGAAATTAGGCCCCCAGCAGGTCTGTATGTAATTTAGGGCCCCCCCCAGGGCTATAGGTAGATTTAGGGCCCCCAGCGGTCTGTAGGTAGAATTAGGGCCCCAGCTGTCTGTTTTAAAAAGGGGGCTTTTTTGTAGTTAGGGGGTTGGGAAAGGGGAAAATTGGGGGGTTTTTGGGGGGGGTTTTTTTTTGGGGGGGGGTTTTTAAGGTTTTTTGTTGGGAAATTTTTGAGAAAAAAGGAGTGTTTTGAGTTTTTTTGGGGTTTGGGGCCCGTTTTTTGGGGGGGGGTTTTTAGGGGAGCGGGGGGGGGGGGGAAAAGGGGGGGGGGAAGTGGATTTTGCGGGGGGAGAAGGAAGGGGCGGCGAAAAAGAATTTTGGGGGTTTTTTGGGGGGGGGGGAGGGAGGGGGGGGTTTTTTTTTGGGGGGGGGGGGGCAAAAAAGGGGGGGTTGGGGGGGAAGGGGAGGGGGGAAAAAGGGCCCCCGGGAGGGGGGGGGAATTTGGGGGGGGGGGGGTAGTTTGGGCCCCCGGGGG
The DNA here is from genome assembly GCA_025379985.1 of Phyllomedusa bahiana. NCBI lineage: Eukaryota > Metazoa > Chordata > Amphibia > Anura > Hylidae > Phyllomedusa > Phyllomedusa bahiana. Next base: position 96,363 of record JAODAL010002664.1, on the reverse strand, counting down.
TTGTAGGGGGGGGGCCCCCGGGGGGATTTTGGTGGGGGGGGGGAGGTTGAGGGAAGGGGGGGGGGGAAAAAGGGGGGGGGTTTTGGGGAGAAGGGCCCCAGGGGGGGTTGGGGCCCCGGGGGGGGGGGGAAGGGGGGGGGTTTTTGGGGGGATTTTTTTGGGGGGAGGGGTAGGTTTGGGAGGGTTGAGGGGGATTTTGGGCCCCGGGGTGGGGGAAAAGGGGGGAGGGGGGGGGGGAAAGGGGGGGACGGGGAATTGGAAAGGGGTTGGGAAATTTGGCCCCCCAGGGGAGGGAAGGGGGCCCCCCGCAGGTCGTGGATTTTAGGGGGGGGGTTTGGGGGTGTTTGGGGGGGGGGGGGTGGTAAAAGGGAAGAGGGGGGAGTTTAGGGGAGGAGTGGTGTTTTGGGGGGGGGCGAAGGGGGGGGGGGGAGGGTGGGGTAGGGAAAAGAGGGTAGGGGGGGGGGGGAAAGGGAATTGGCCCCCGAGGGGTTTTTTTAAAAAAAAAGTAAACCCCGGGGCCCCGCGTGGGGGGGTGGGGGGGGGGGGGTGGGGGTCCCCCCCCGGGGGGAGTGATGGTGAGGGGCGGGATTGGGAAGGATTTTTGGCCTAAGGGTTTGGGGGGGGGGAGGGGGGGTGCGGGGGAGGGAAAATTTGGGTTTTTTTTTGGGGGGGTCCCCCCGCAAGGGTTTCCCCCGGGGGGGGAGGGATTTGGGCCCCGTGGGGGGGGTGGGGGGGGGTTTCGGGGGGGGGGGGGGGAGGGGGAAACAAAAGGGGGTTTTGGGGGGGGGGGGGGGCCCCATTCTTCCCGGGGGGGGGGGAAGGAAATTTTTGGGCCCCCCCCTAAAGCGTAAGAGGTGTAGGTTTTGGTGGGGGTTGGGGAGGGAAGGGGGGGCCCGGACCCCCCCGGGGGGGGGGGGAGGGGGGGGGTGCGCCCTGGGCCCCCCGCCCAGGGGGGGGCCCCCCCGGGGGGGGGGGGTGGGGGGTGTTTTTAACTCCCCGGGCCCCCCCTTTGGGGGGGGGGGGTTTTGGGGGGGCCCGGGAAAGGGGGGGGGGGGGGGGAAGGGGGGGGCAAAAAAAGAGGACGCGGGGCCCCCCCAGGGGGGGGGCGGGGGGGGGTTTTGGCGGGGAGGGCCCCGGGGGTTTTTTTGGGGGGCCTGTTTTTTTTGGGGGGGGTTTTTGGTTTTTTTTTGTTTAGGGACTTTAAAGGAACAAAAGGGGAAGTTTTTTTTTTGGGGGGTTGGGGGCAGTTTTTGGGGTTTTTTTAAAAGGGGGGGGAAAAGGGGAGGGGGGGGTTAGGGGGGTTTGGTTTTAACTTTTTATGGGGGGGTTTTAAAGTGGTTTAAAAGGGGTTGGGGGGTTTTTTGTGTTTTTCTTTTTTTTTTGGGGGGTTGTTGTTATTTTTTTTGGGGGGAGTTTTTTTATATTTTCTTTCTTGGGGGGCTTTTTTTTTTTTATTCTTGTCTGGGGGTTTTTTTTTTTTGTCTGGGCTTTTGTTTTTTTTTTTGGGGGGTTTATTGTTTTTCTTTTTTATTTGGGCCTTTTTTATTTTTTCTTGTTGGGGAAATTTATGTGTTTATTTTTTTTTCCCTTTTTATTTTTTTTTTTGTTAGGGGCTTTTTTTGTGTTTTTTTTTTCGGGGGCTTTTTTTTTTTATTTTTTTATTTCTTTTTTTGTTTTTTTTTTCCTGGGGTTTTTATGTTTTTTTTTTCGGGGGGGTTTTTTAATTGTTTTTCTTTTTGTGGGGGTTTTTTTTTGTTTTTTTTTTTTGGGGGGTGTTTTTTGGTTTTTTTTTAAATTTTTTGGTTTTTTTTTCTGGGTTTTTTTTTATTCTTTCTGTCTTTTTTGGTTTTTTTTTTAAATATTTTTTTGTTTTTTTGCTGGGGGGTTTTTTTTTGTTATTTTTTTTGGGTTTTTTTTTTTTTTCTGGGCTTTTTTTGTTTTATTTTTTAATGGGGGTTTTTGTTTTTTTATTTTTTTTGGGGGGGAGTTTATTTTTTTCTTTTTGGGGGTTTTTTTGTTTTTTTTTGTTGTGGGAAATTTTATATTTTTATATTTTTTTTGGGGGTTTTATGGTTTTTTATTTTTTTTTTTTTTTTGTTTTTTTTCTTTTGGGGCTTTTATTTTTTTTTCTTTTTTGGGGTTTTTTTTTTTTTGTGTGGGGTTTTTTGTTTTTTTTTTTGGGGGGGTTTTTTTGTGTTTTTTTTTTTTGGGGGCGTTTTTTTTTTTTTTGTTTGGGGGTTTAAAATTTTTTTTTTTTTTGGGGTATTGGGGTTTTTTTATGCTTTTTGGGGTGTAGGGCTTTGCCCCCAGGGGGTTTTTTTGGGGGTTTGGTTTTGTTTTTTTTTTTTTCCCTGGGGTTTTTTTTTGGGGGGGTCCTTTTTTTTTTTTTTCCTGTCTTATTTTTCCTTTTTTTGTTTTGTTGTTTTCCCCCTTTTTGGGTTTTGTTTTGTCTTTTTTTTTTTTTAAATTTTTTATTTTTTTTTTTTTTTTTTTTGTTTTTTTCCCCTTTTTTTTTTTTGGTACATTTTTTTTTTTCCCCTTTTTCCTGTTTTCCTTTTTTTCCCGGAAAAAAATAATTCAAGTATTTACCTTCCCCCCCCATTTGCCAGTGGGAAACCTTTAAGGGGTTGTCTACTTTAATTGGGTTTTTATTTTCACCTCCCTTTGTTTTTTGGTTTCCTTTAAACGTTTGGGTTTTCCTTTTTGGGGGGAAAGAAAGGTTTACTTTACCCCAACCGTCCGGGGGGGGGGGGGAAAAAAGGGGGTAAAAGGGTCGATTTTTTTTGGGGGGGGGTTTTGGGATTGAACCAGGGGGCCAAAGGGAGGGGGGGGGGCAGCCATTAAAGAGGAAATTCGGGTTTTATAGGACCTGGGGGCCCCAAACAAAGGGTTTTTTAAAATTTTAATAAATTAAAAAGGGTTTTGTGGCAATCTTTAAAAAATAAGAAAATTTTTAAAAAATTTTTTAAAAAAAATTTAGGATGGGATGCACCTTTGGGTACGCTGGTGTCGAGAAGATCCAGGGGTGGAGCTTATGGGGGAGATTGAAAGGCTGACTTAAGGAAGCATGGAGCCTACAAGAGGTTGAAACAGGTTTTAGTTTTGGGGCCAGGCTGGCAGGGTATAGGAGGTTGAAAGGTCTTTGGGTATGCGCCCAAACACTGAGCCTTCAGGGTAAATTGTATGCTTTGCGCCCCGCTGGAGCCATCAGGAGTGATAAAACAATTGTTTTCTTTTTTTACAAAACCCAATTGTGAGCCTATCAGGAGAATGGAAAAACGGTTGTGTTTTGAACCCCTTCCCTTTTTGAAGGGGTGAACGGTCTGTGCCAACAACGGGGAAATTAATAAATTGAACAGGTCTGTCTTTTGGCACGTGTGGAGTTTCAGGGAGAGAAAAAGGGTTTTTTTTTTTCCTTGGCGGGGGGGGGGGGGGGAGAACAGGGGCTGTAAAAAAATAGGGAGGGAGGAGAAAAAATTTTTAGGAAAAAGGGGGTGGGGGTTTTAAAATGGGGGGGGGGGGGGCCCCAAAAAATTTCAAAATTTTTTTTTTTAAAATTTTTTAAAAAAAAATCCCTGTAGTACCCCCTTTTTTTTTTGGGGTAAAGGGTATAAACCTTCCTTCCTGGGCTGAGGGGGGGAAATTTTTTAAAAAAAATAAAACGGGGGGTTTTACGGCTTTTTCCAAAAAAAGGGGGGAAATACGGGGGGTGCCCAAGGTTTTCGTCAGGGGTTTTTTTCAAAAACCCTTTTTTTCTGTTTTTCCAGTGGGGGGATCCCAAACCGGTTGTGGAGCGAAAAAAGGGGGAAAAAAAAAAAAAAAAAATTTTAAAAAAACCCCCCAAGGTTTTGGCCCGAAACCAAAAAAAACAACTAAAAAAATTTTTTTTTTTTTTAATAACTGTTTTTCAATCCCCCCCATTTCCCTGCGGGAACAGTAGAGATCACGGTGACCTTCCCTCACAAAACCTCCTACCTGCCGCTGGTGGGGGGGGGAATTTTTTTCCTTTTTATTTTTCAGGTAAGAAGCCCCTATTCCAATTACAGCGAATTATTCCATAAAAGTACTAACAGGCAAAGTGTCTTTTTGTGAAGGTTATTTTATTCCTTTTTTTATTTTATTTCTTCCCTTTATGTTAATTTATTTGGGTTGACTTTTTAATAGTTAAAAAAAAAAACCCAGATTTTTTTCACTTCGATTTTTTCAATTAAAAAATATTTTTTATTTGTTTTTTAATAATTTTTGTCTTTTTTTTTTTTTTTTGTTAATTAAAAAAAAAAAAAAAAATTCCCCCTTTAACTCAGGAACGAGGCGCTTTGTTTTTTCTTTTTGGGCTTTACGTCTTTTTAAATTTTATTTTTTTTTTCACTTTGCGTGGGGTTTAGGACCATTTGAAGGAGTGTCATAGTAAATTTGCGTGCAGATGTGACAGTGGGTTAAAGAGTCTTGATGAAACATTGATGGGTTACCCATTTGATTTCTCATTAAACATAGAAAGGGTTTTTACTGTAAGAGCAGTGAGACTGTGGAAATTTTTGCCAGAGGGGGCTGGTCTGGTGAATTCAATAACGAGGGCAAAAAGGGTTTGGATGCATTTCTGGAGCGTTTTAATAAAAAACAAGTTATGGCGGATTGGGGGAAGGGGGCGTTGATCCCGGGTTTTTCCGATTGCCGTTTTGGGGTCAGGAAGGGAAATTTTTCCTAAATTTAGGACAAATTTGGGTTCTACCTCATTGGGGTTTTTTCCCTTTCCCCTGGTCAACCCTTTTAGCCCCCCCGGCGAAAATGGTGGGGACTTTTCTTTTTTTGCCTTAAAATATGAAACATGATTTCTTTGCACGAGTTTGGGCTGACTGTGCATAAAATCCCCACCAGTTTCAAAGGGTTATGGCTAGATACTTTTGCCGTAGAACGAAAAAAACCCTGTTAAAAGTGCTGGGAACTTTTGTAATTTAGGGCCTTTTACCCTCCCCCTGAGGCAATTTTAAAAGGGGTTGTCTCACTCAAAGATCACTGATTTGATTTTCAAAAAAAAGTACTTTTTCATCTCTTCCGATAGGTGCCAGCACGGGTTTCATAGTACAGACCCCCGTTAATTCTCCTGTAGGCTGCCCGCATGGTTGCTATAGTTTGACCTGTTTGATCCTTTCCCGTAGGCTGCCAGCATTGTTGCTATACTACAGACCCGTCAATCTCTCCTGTAGGGCCAGCACTGCCTGCTATGGCTACAGACCCGTTCAAAACTCTCCCGATAGGCTGCCCGCAAGGTTGCCCCTAGCTACGACCCGTTCAATCTCTCCTGATAGGGCCAGCACTGGTTTCTTGTAGACCGTTTAAACTTTCTTGATAGGGCCAGCACTGCTCTATAGCTACAGAACCCTTTTTTTCTGTACTGATAGGTGCCAGCATGGTCGCTGTGCTCCCGACCTGTTCAATTCTTTGTAGGTGCCCGCACTGGTTGCTGTAGCTATAGACCTGTTCAATCTTCCCGTAGGACGCCCGGTTGGTTGCTTTTATCAGACCTGTTCAATCTTCCCCGATAGGACGCCAGCATTGGTTGTTATAGCTACAGACCTGTTCAATCTCTCCCGATGGCTGCCAGTACTGGTTGCTTAGCTACAGGGCCGGTTCAATCTCTCTGATAGGTGCCCCGCACTGGTTGCTTGCTACAGACCTGTTTAAAACTTCCGTAGGACGCCAGCGTTGGGCTTTAGCTACAGACCGTTCGATCTCCCTGTAGGTGCCAGCACCGGTTGTATGTACAGACCCGTTCAATTTCTCCTGATGGACGCCAGGTTTTTTGCTTAGCTAAGACTGTTCGATCCTCCTGATAGGTGCCCGCCCGGTTGTATAGTACGACCTGTTCTACGCCAGCTTGGGAAACCGAAAAGGCAATGAATTCAAAATAAAACCAAGAAAAAAAGGAGAAACAATTTGTGAGCAACCCTTTTTGATTTTGCGTGTCGGCGCAAGGTTTTATACCTGTCGCCTTTGGTGTTTTTCAACTCAGTTGAAGTTGTCTTAAAATGAGCATGGAAATTTTCCTTTTGTGGCAAAAATTAAAATCCCCCTAGAATCTTTAAGGTGTAAAGATGAAGAGGCCACAAACACATTTTTAGGATCCTCTAAGATTTGAAGCCTGATCCCACTTGCGCTCATATTTCATATAAAAAGTTGAATAAAGAACTTCATGTTGTTGTTTTTTGAATTTTTTTTCTCTGTTACTTTTTTCCATTTTGAAATTTTTTATTCGCTTGAATTTTTTCGGTCGCTCTTGGAAAAAAGACAACAGTTTTGTTCTAATGACTATTTGTATTTTTTGTTGTTACTTTTTTTTTTTCTGCTTTTTTTTTGCTTTACATTAGTTTATCCTGCAGATGACTCTCTCCTAATTTGTTAATTTGTAGGTTATGGTCACATGGTGTTTTTGCAATACGAAAAACGGATTGAAAAAACGCTTTCGTGAAACGTTCCAAAATGTATCCGAATGGCTGGTGTTTGGATGCTTTTTGTGCAGACGTCTGAAAGCCCATAGTGTTTTCCTTGGAAATAATGTAAATCTCCCTAAACATTGTTAGATGCGTGAATTGGGTCTGAAACATGGATCCAAACAAGCATCTAAAAGACGCAGTGTGAACATCCCCTTACATTCTACACTGTTCCTTCCTTCATGTAATGAGGTCGGGTCTTCTTGGGGCCCCCCACACGGGCCATAGTAGCAGTGTTTTTTGGTTGTGCCTAGACGAACACATCAGGATCAGTTCGAATCTTTAGCATCTTGTGTTACTTCTTTTTTTTTAATTAAAAGGGAAAATCCCAAAATTTTACTTTGATGGTGCCATAAATGGAGTGCCATCAAGTGTGTAGGAGCGGTTACCTCTTATCTGCACCTTGTTTGGGCGGGCCCCCGAAAGTTGAGCTTAATGGGGAAAAAAGTCAATTTTGTGTTGACTTCCCCTTCTGTTCTATGGGGTTCCCCTTACGTGAGCGCTGTTTCTCCCTTTGTTCTTGGGGTTCCAGTACAGGAGAGTGCTGTTTTCCTTTGTTCATGGGAGTTCCGGTACAGGGGAGCACTGTGTTCTCCATTCTCCTCTATGGGAGTTCCCGGTACAGGTGAGCGCTGTGTTCTCTCCATTCTGCGCTATGGGTGTTCCCACTACCGGGGAGCGCTGTGTTCTCTCCATTCTGCTCTATGGGAGTTCCCGGTACAGGGGAGCACTGTGTTCTCCATTCTCCTCTATGGGAGTTCCCGGTACAGGTGAGCGCTGTGTTCTCTCCATTCTGCGCTATGGGAGTTCCCAGTACAGGGGAGCGCTGTGTTCTCTCCATTCTGCTCTATGGGAGTTCCCAGTACAGGGGAGCGCTGTGTTCTCTCCATTCTGCTCTATGGGAGTTCCCAGTACAGGGGAGCGCTGTGCTCTCCATTCTGTTCTATGGGAGTTCCCAGTACAGGGGAGCGCTGTGTTCTCCATTCTGTTATGGATTTCCGGTAACAGGGGAGCGCTGTGTTCTCTCCATTCTGCGCTATGGGAGTTTCCAGTATAGGGGAGCAATGTGTTCTCCATTCTGTTCTATGGGAGTTTCCAGTACAAGGGAGCGCTGTGTTCTCCATTCTGTTCTATGGGAGTTCCTGGTACAGGCAAGCACTCTGTTCTCCATTCTGTTCTATCGGACTTCCCAGTACGAGGAGCGCTGTGTTCTCCATTCTGTTCTATGGGAGTTCCTGCTACAGGGGAGCGCTGTGTTCTCCATTCTGTTCTATGGGAGTTCCCAGTACAGGGGATCGCTGTGTTCTCTTCATTCTGTTCTATGGGAGTTCCTGACACTTTCAGGGGCCCGTTCCTGAGATAGGTGTGGGGCCCAGAGGTGAGACCCACACCAATCCCCTATTGATGGTATATTCTAGTGTTTTCCTTGTAGCATGGCACCCATCAATTTACATAGGGGTCGCTTATCACCAATTCTGCTGCTATTTGCAGAGATGTAATATACATCTATTCAGTTACATGTGGTCCATTTTCTGCAGGAATACATCTGTAAAATAGGGGAGCTGTACAGGTTCATTCCACCCATGGTGATGGGGGTGGAGCCCCATGGTATCTTTTATGCACGGTACCACTGATAACTCTACAGCTCAACCTAATCCTTCACATGAATGTGCAGAACTTTCCATAAGCCGATATAGAACCGGAATAATTAAGTGGAAAAGTAGTGGTTGGAATTAAATGCAAATGAGGAAACATAATCTATTTTTTCAGTGGAAATTTCTAATCCATTTTCATGTCATGTAAGTAGCTGATATGAGATTACAGCTCCTGCCATCAACCTGCCATGAAGTAGGATGAATGTGAAAGGTGCGATGGAGTAATTCACACGACTATTATTCTCCACAGATGCAATTGTAGAGGTGGCAAGAAATGAAACGTTATGTCACATAGAGCAGATGTAAATGCGCCTTCTGAGCTGTAGAAATATGAAGCATAAGGAAACCTAAGTGTCATGTGCCCGTATAACACACCCTGGTGGTGGTCAGTGGTATAGCAGTGCTGAATAGTGCCCCATGTCAGATGATCTGTGGGTTGTAGTGAGTCAGTCCCTGGTGGTGGTCAGTGGTATAGCAGTGCTGAATAGTGCCCCATGTCAGATGATCTGTGGGTTGTAGGGGGAGTCGCCCCGGGTTGGGGGCCCAGTGGTTTTAAGCAGTGCTGAAAAAGGGGCCCCATGTCAAAATGAGCGGGGGTTGTAAGGATTCATTCCCGGTGGTGGTCAGGGGGAAAAAGCAGTGCTGAATAGTGCCCTTCGATGTCTTTTGGGTTGTAAGGGAAGTCATCCCTGGTTGGTGGGGAGGGGTAAAAGCATTGCTAAATTAGTGCCCCATTTTCAGATGACTGTGGGTTGAGTGGTCAGCCCCTTGGTGGGGTCAGGGGGTATACCAGTCCCTGAATAGTGCCCATGCAGATGAACTGTGGGTTTGTAATGAGTCAGTCCCGGTGGGGGCAGGGGGGTATAGCATTGCTAAATTTAAGGCCCCCATTTCGGATGATCTTTTGGGTTTTTAATGAGTCAGTCCCTGGGTTGTCAGTGGAAAGCCAGGGGCAAAAATATTGCCCCAGTTAAAAAGATCTGTGGGTTGTGTGGAAAGTCGTCCCCTGGGGTTTGGTCATTGGTTTTTAGCATTTTTTTTGCTGAAATAGTGCCCCATTCAGATGTTTTGGGGGTTTTTAAATGAGTCAGCCCCTTTGGGGGGTGGTCGGGGTTTTTATAGCAGTGTTGGAATAGTGCCCCCATTTCAGATGATCTGTGGGTTGAAATGGGGTCACCCCCTGGGGGTGGTCATTTGGTATAGCAGGCTGAATAGTGCCCCATGCCCAGTTGTTTCTGTGGGTTGAAATAAAATTTCAGTTTCCCAGGGGGTGGCAGGTAAAAGCATTTTGCTAATAGTGCCCCCATTTTCAAAATGATCTTTGGGTGTAATAAAGTCCATTCCCGGGTTTGGGCCAAAGGGTTTATAGCAGCCTTAAATAGTGCCCCATGCCCAAATGATCTGTGGGTTTGAAGTGAGTCAGCCCCTGGTGGGGGTTTTCAGGGGGTTTTCCCAGTGCTGATAGTGCCCCATTCAGATGATTTGGGGGTTTGAAAATGAGTCAGCCCCCTTGGTGTGGTCGGGGGTAAAGCAAAAGGTTTAAATTTGTGCCCCATTCAGTGTTTCGTGGGTTGAAATGAGTCCAGTCCCTGGGGTGGTCAGTGGTATAGCAGTGTGAATTATTTGCCCCATGTCGGGAGATTTTGTGGGTTGAAATGAGCCCAGCCCTGGGGGTTTCCGGGGGTATACAGTCCCTGAAAATTGCCCCAGGGTCAGAGGGTATTGGGTTTGTATGAGTCGGGTCCCGGGGTTTGGTTTGGCAGGGGTTATAGCAGTGCTAAATAGCCCCCCCAAAATGTGGGGAATGGATCCCCCGGGGTGGGCGGGGTAAGGGGGAAAGTCCATTTTCCAGGGGGCGGGGTTTTGGGCTTTTGGTTTTAAATTTTGGTGGTGCTAAATAGGGGCCCCATGTCAGATGATCTTGGGTTGTAGGATTCAGCCCCTGGGGGGGTCAGGGGAATAGCAGTGCTGAATGGGCCCCCAAAGTAAAAATAAACTGGGGGGTGAATAGTCAGCCCCCGGGGTTGGGGGTCAGGGGGTATAGAAGTGCTGAATAGTGCCCCTTGTCAGATGTTCTGGGGGTTTTTGAAATGGGGGTCATTCCCGGGGTTTTGGTCAGTGGAATTGCAGTGCTGAAAAGTCCCCCCATGTCAGTTTGATCTGTGGGTTGTAGTGAGTCAGCCCCTTTGGTGGGGTCAGGGGTTTTAAGCATTGCTAAAAAGTGCCCATGTCAGATGAGCTGTGGGTTGTAATGAGTCAGTCCCTGGTGGTGGTCATTTGGGATATAGAAAAGGCTAATTAGTTTCCCAAAAATTTTCCGTTTGTTTCTGGGGGTTTTGTAGTGAGTCAGCCCCCGGTGGTGGCAGTGGTTTTGCAGTGCTAAATAGTGCCCATTCAAAAGATCGGGGGTTTTTTAGTGAGTCATCCCTGGGGGTTGGTCGTGGTATAGAAATTGCTGAAAGTGCCCCATTCAGATGATCTGGGGTTGTGTAAGAGTCAGCCCCCTTGGTGGTCATGGTTATAGCAGTGCAAAATAGTGCCCCTTTCCCAGTTGATTGGGGGTTTTGTATAGTCAGTCCCGGGGTGGTCATGGGTTTTATAGCAGTGCTGAATGGGGCCCCCATGTCAGCTTAAAATTTTTTGGGCGTAAGGGAGTCAGTCCCTGGTGGCCCAATGGTATAGCAGGGGCTAAATTTTCCCCCATGTCAAAAGACCCGTTTTTTGGTATTGAGTCAGTCCCCTTGGGGGTGGTCATTGGTAAAACGTGCGAAAAAGTGCCCCATGTCAGATGACTGTGGTTTTAATTTAGTCATTCCCCCTTGGGGGTTCGTGGTATAGAATGTTTTAAATTAGGCCCCTTTGTCAGATGATTTGGGTTGTATGATTGGCCCCTGGTGGTAAGTGGAAAAGCAGTTTTGAAAATAGTCCCCTATTCGGATGATCTGGGGTTTTTAGTGAGTCAGTCCCAGGTGGGGGGTCATTGGTTTTTAAGCATTTGCTGAATAGTGCCCCAGTCAGATGACCTGTGGTTGTATGAGTCATTTTCCCTGGGGGGGGTCGGGGGTTTTTTAGCAGGGGCCTAAAATAGTGCCCCCAGGGTTGATAAACTGTGGGTTGTATGAGTCGTCCCGGTGAGGGTGTAAAGGGGTTTATAACCATTTGCAAATAGTGCCCCATGCAGATGATCTGGGGGCTGAAAATTGAGCCCAGCCCCTGGTGTCATGGTTATAGAAAGTGCTGAATAGTCCCCCAAAATTTCAGATGATCTGTGGGTTGTAGTGGGGTTCCAGTCCCCCTGGTGGGAGGTCATTGGTATAGCAGTGCTGAATAGTTCCCCATGTAAATTTACAGTGGGTTGAAAATGAGTCAGTCCCTTGGTGGGTGGTTAGAGGGTATATCCCCAGTGTGAATGTTTTGGGGGCCCCAATGTTTATGAATGTGGAATTCTGTGCGGTTTGGGAAATGGGGCACCCTGGTGGGGTAAAGTGGGATAGCAGTGCTGAATAAGTGCCCAGTTGTGTGGGGATGATTCCCCCGGTGGGGCTTTTGGAAAGATTTGGGAATGGGTTCCCGCCTGGGGGTTTTTTCCCCCTGGGGCCGTTATAGAAGTGCTAAATTATCCCCAAAATGTCAGATGATTTTGGGGGTGGGTTTGGGGTAGGTTGAGTCAAAGTCCCCTGGGGGGTTGGTAGTGGTGTTTTATTGGGGGGAAAGGTGCTGAATAGTCCCCCATTTTCAGATGAGCAGGGGGGTTTGTAATGGGGTCGTCCGGGTTTTGGGGGGAGTGGTTTTATAGCATTTGCAGAAAAATTTCCCCCCATGCCCAGGGGGGTTTTTGTGGGTTGAAAATGGTCTTTCCCGGTGGGGGCCCGGGGTTTATAGCAGTGCGGGAATAGTCCCCATGTCAATAAATCTTTTGGGGTTTAGGAGTCAGTCCCGGGTTGGGGGTCAGTGGTTTTTGCAGGCAGAATAGTGTCCATTTAAATGATCTGGGGGTTGAATTGAGTCGGGTCCTGTTGGCAGGTGGTTTTTTACAGTGTAGAGTCCATGTTGGCCAGCAGTCTATTAATGTGTTTTTTAAAATGATTAGGGGGGGTGTAAACGGCCATTTCCCCGGGTTGGTGTGGGGTTTTATGCAGAACCAATTTTAGGTAATCATGAAAGCTGCGTCCCTGGTGGTCAGGGTACATTATTTAAATGTCTATGGGGCCAGTATGTATGCGGTATTCATTTTAAAAATTAACAAAGTGGATGAAAAATGAGTCAGAGTAGGTGTTTATTGTGCGGTCCTTTGGTGTTCAGTGGATAATTTATTGGGTAAAACACTCTGGGCCCCGGAAGTCCCCAGTTAACTATATCCGTGCCTGGTTATTTTACCGGGGTTTTGGGGGTCAAGGGCATTACTAGTAACCTATAATTTACACTTATTCCGGGTGGTCATGATGTATGTTATATTTTCCCCCGGGTGGTCAGGTGTTGTTTTTAATATTTCCTGGTTCGTGGGTTGTTAACTATAACCCGGGTGGTCGTATTTAGGTTTATATTTCCTTGGTGGCCCAGTGGTGTTGTTAACTATATTCCCTGGGGGTCAGTGGTGTATGTTATTATTCCCTGGTGGTTTCCGTGGTGTTGTTGAAAACTTTTTCCCCGGTGGTCACGGTGTAGTTTACTTTTATTCCCTGGTGGTCGTTTTTGTATGTTTATATTTTTCCCTGGTGGTCAGTGGTGTTTGTTATTTTAATTCCCTGGTGGTATTTGGTGATTTATATATACTGCCTGGTGGTCAGTGATGTATGTTATACTATATCCCAGGTGGTCGTGGTTTTATGTTTACTATATTTCCTGGGGGTTTTCAGTGGTGTAGTTATACATACTCCCGGGTGGTCGTGGTGTATTTATATTATTCCCTGGTGGTCAGTGGTGTATGTTATACAAATTTTTCCAGGTGGTCAGGGGTGTTGTTATTATATTCCCCGGGTGGGTCATGGTGTATGTTTACTATATTCTTGGTGATCTTGGTGTATGTTATACTAAACTCCCTGGGGGCAGGGGTGTTGTTTTACTATTTTCCCGGGTGGTCGTGGTTATGTTAAACTATATCCCGGGGCAGGGTGTATTTATACTTTTTTCCTGGTGGAGGGGGTGTTGTTATACTAATTCCGTTGTGGTCAGTGGTGTATTTTTTTATATATTCCCTGGTGGTCAGTGGTTATGTTATTGCTATATTCCCTGGGGGTCAGTGATTTTATTTTATTACTATTTTCCCCGGGTGGGGTTTCAGTAAGTGATGTATGTTATACTATATTCCCTGGTGGTCAGTGGTTGTATGCTATACTAGTTCCCCTGATGGATAATGTGTGTGTATGTTATAGTATCCCTGGTGGTCATGGTGTATGTTATACTATGCGTGCCCTGGGTGTGTCAGTGGTGTATGTATACTATATTCACTGTGGTGTCGAGTGAGTGTTGTTGTATACTATATTCCCTTGTGGGGTCAGTGGTGTTATTATACAGTATATTCTTTGGTGTCATCGTGTGTAGTGTCTATACTGTAGTTCCCTTGGTGATCTGTGGTGTATGTTTACTATATTCATGGTGGTCAGTGAATGTATGTTATGACTATATTCCTTGGAGTCAAGTGATTGTATGTTTAATATAGATTCCCTGGTGGTCTAGTGTGTATGTTTATACATATTAATGGTGAGTCAGTGGTGGTATGTTACTATATTCTTGGTAGTCAGTGATGTATGTTATATATATTCCTGGTGTGTCAGTGGATGATATGTTTACTATATTTCCTGGTTGTCAGTGGTGTATGATTATACTATGTTCCCTGGTGGTCCAGTGGTGTACGTTATATATTCACTGGTGGTCCAGTGGTGTATGTTATACTAGCTTTCCCTAGTGGTCATGTGGTGTATGTAATATACTATGTTCCCCTGGTGATCAGTGGTGTATGTTATATATATTTCCCTGGTGGTCAGTGGTGTATTGTTATACTATTTCCCTGGTGGTCAGTGGTGTATGTTATACTATATTCCCTGGTGGTCAGTGGTGTATGTTATTCTATATTCCCTGGTGGTCAGTGATGTATGTTATACTATATTCCCTGGTGGTCAGTGGTGTATGTTATACTATACTCCCTGGTGGTCAGTGATGTATGTTATATATTCCCTGGTGGTCAGTGGTGTATGTTATACTATACTCCCTGGTGGTCAGTGATGTATGTTATACTATGTTCCCTGGTGGTCAGTGGTGTATGTTATACTCTATTCCCAGGTGGTCAGTGATGTATGTTATACTTTATTCCCTGGTGGTCAGTGGTATATGTTATACTATATTCCCTGGTGGTCAGTGATGTATGTTATACTATATTCCCAGGTGGTCAGTGGTGTATGTTATACTATATTCCCTGGTGGTCAGTGGTGTATGTTATTCTATATTCCTTGGTGGTCAGTGGTGTATGTTATATATTCCCTGGTGGTCAGTGGTATATTTTGTACTATATTCCCTGGATGTCAGTGATATATATTATACTATATTTCCTGGTGGTCAGTAGTGTAAATTATACTATGTTCCCTAGTGGTCAGTGGTGTATGTTATATATTCCCTGGTGGTCAGTGGTGTATGTTATACTCTATTCCCTGGTGGTCATCGGTGTATGTTATACTATATTCCCTGGTGGTCAGTGGTATATGTTATACTATATTCCTGGTGGTCAGTGATGTATGTTATACTATATTCCCTGGTGGTCAGTGATGTATGTTATACTATATTCGTGGGTGTGAGTTGTGGATGTTATTCTATATGCGTTGGTTGTCAGTGTTGTATGTTTTACTATATTCCCTGGTGGTCAGTGGTGTATGTTATACTATATTTCCTGGTTGTCAGTGGTGTATGTTATAATATATCCCTGGTGTCAGTGTGTATAGTTATACTATGTTCCTGGTGGTCAGTGGTATATGTTATTCTATATTCCCTGGTGGTCAGTGGTGTATGTTATACTATATTCCCTGGTGGTCAGTGGTGTATGTTATACTATATTCCCTGGTGGTCAGTGGTGTATGTTATTCTATATTCCCTGGTGGTCAGTGGTGTATGTTATACTATATTCCCTGGTGGTCAGTGGTGTATGTTATACTATATTCCTGGTGGTAAGTGGTGTATGTTATTCTATATTCCCTGGTGTTCAGTGGTGTATGTTATACTATATTCCCTGGTGGTCAGTGGTGTATGTTATATATTCCCTGGTGGTCAGTGGTGTATGTTATACTATATTTCCTGGTGGTCAGTGGTGTATTTTATACTATATTCCCTTGTGGTCAGTGGTGTATGTTATACTATATTCCCTGGTGGTCAGTGGTGTATGTTATACTATATTCCCTGGTGGTCAGTGGTGTATGTTATATATTCCCTGGTGGTCAGTGGTGTATGTTATACTATATTCCCTGGTGGTCAGTGGTGTATGTTATATATTCCCTGGTGGTCAGTGGTGTATGTTATACTATATTCCCTGGTGGTCAGTGGTGTATGTTATACTATATTCCCTGGTGGTCAGTGGTGTATGTTATTACTATATACCCTGGTGGTCAGTGGTGTATGTTATACTATATTCCCTGGTGGTCAGTGGTGTATGTTATACTATGTTCCCTGGTGATCAGTGGTGTATGTTATATATTCCCTGGTGGTCAGTGGTGTATGTTATATATTCCCTGGTGGTCAGTGGTGTATGTTATACTATATTCCCTGGTGGTCAGTGGTGTATGTTATACTATATTCCCTGGTGGTCAGTGGTGTATGTTATACTATATTCCCTGGTGGTCAGTGGTGTATGTTATACTATATTCCCTGGTGGTCAGTGGTGTATGTTATACTATATTCCCTGGTGGTCAGTGGTGTATGTTATACTATGTTCCCTGGTGGTCAGTGGTGTATGTTATACTATATTCCCTGGTGGTCAGTGGTGTATGTTATACTATATTCCCTGGTGGTCAGTGGTGTATGTTATATATTCTCTGGTGGTCAGTGGTGTATGTTATATTGTATTCCCTGGTGGTCAGTGATGTATGTTATACTGTATTCCCTGGTGGTCAGTGGTGTATGTTATACTATTCCCTGGTGGTCAGTGGATGTATGTTATACTATATTCCCTGGTGGGTCAGTGGTGTTATGTATACTATATTCCCTGGTGGTCAGTGGTGTATGTTTATACTATATTCCCTGTGGTCAGTGGTGTATGTTATATACTATATTCCCTGCTGGTCAGTGGGTGTATGTTATTATATATTCTCTGTGGTCAGTGGTGTATGTATATACTATGTCCCTGGTGGTCAGTGGTGTATGTTTATACTATTTCCCTGGTGTCAGTGGTTTATTTTATACTATATTCCCTGGTGATCAGTGGTGTATGTTATACTATATTCCCTGGTGGTCAGTGGTGTATGTTATACTATGTTCCCTGGTGATCAGTGGTGTATGTTATATATTCCCTGGTGGTCAGTGGTGTATGTTATATATTCCCTGGTGGTCAGTGGTGTTTGTTATACTATATTCCCTGGTGATCAGTGGTGTATGTTATACTATATTCCCTGGTGGTCAGTGGTGTATGTTATACTATATTCCCTGGTGGTCAGTGGTGTATGTTATACTATATTCCCTGGTGGTCAGTGGTGTATGTTATACTATATTCTCTGGTGATCAGTGGTGTATGTTATACTATATTCCCTGGTGGTCAGTGATGTATGTTATACTATATTCCCTGGTGGTCAGTGGTGTATTTTATACTATATTCCCTGGTGGTCAGTGGTGTATGTTATACTATATTCCCTGGTGGTCAGTGGTGTATGTTATACTATATTCCCTGGTGGTCAGTGATGTATGTTATACTATGGTATATTCCCTGGTGGTCAGCGATGTATGTTATACTATATTCCCTGGTGGTCAGTGGTGTATGTTATACTATATACCCTGGTGGTCAGTGGTGTATGTTATACTATATTCCCTGGTGGTCAGTGGTGTATGTTATACTATATTCTCTGGTGATCAGTGGTGTATGTTATACTATACTCCCTGGTGGTCAGTGGTGTATGTTATACTATAATCCGTGGTGGTCAGTGGTGTATGTTATACTATATTCCCTGGTGGTCAGTGGTGTATGTTATACTATACTCCCTGGTGGTCAGTGGTGTATGTTATATATTCCCTGGTGGTCAGGGATGTATATTATACTATATTTCCTGGTGGTCAGTGGTGTATGTTATACTATATTTCCTGGTGGTCAGTGGTGTATGTTATACTATATTCCTTGGTGGTCAGTCGTGTATGTTATACTATGTTCCCTGGTGGTCAGTGGTGTATGTTATTCTATATTCCTTGGTGGTCAGTGGTGTATGTTATTCTATATTCCTTGGTGGTCAGTGGTGTATGTTATATATTCCCTGGTGGTCAGTGGTGTATGTTATACTATGTTCCCTGGTGGTCAGTGGTGTATGTTATTCTATATTCCTTGGTGGTCAGTGGTGTATGTTATTCTATATTCCCTGGTGGTCAGTGGTGTATGTTATATATTCCCTGGTGGTCAGTGGTGTATGTTATTCTATGTTCCCTGGTGGTCAGTGGTGTATGTTATATATTCCCTGGTGGTCAGTGGTGTATGTTATTCTATATTCCCTGGTGGTCAGTGGTGTATGTTATACTATATTCCCTGGTGGTCAGTGGTGTATGTTATACTATATTCCCTGGTGGTCAGTGGTGTATGTTATACTATACTCCCTGGTGGTCAGTGGTGTATGTTATACTATGTTCCCTGGTGGTCAGTGGTGTATGTTATACTATATTCCCTGGTGGTCAGTGGTGTATGTTATACTATATTCCCTGGTGGTCAGTGGTGTATGTTATACTATATTCCCTGGTGGTCAGTGGTGTATGTTATACTATATTCCCAGGTGGTCAGTGGTGTATGTTATACTATATTTCCTGGTGGTCAGTGGTGTATGTTATACTGTATTCCCTGGTGGTCAGTGGTGTATGTTATACTATGTTCCCTGGTGGTCAGTGATGTATGTTATACTATATTCCCTGGTGGTCAGTGGTGTATGTTATACTATGTTCCCTGGTGGTCAGTGGTGTATGTTATACTGTATTCCCTGGTGGTCAGTGGTGTATGTTATACTATGTTCCCTGGTGGTCAGTGATGTATGTTATACTATGTTCCCTGGTGGTCAGTGGTGTATGTTATACTATATTCCCTGGTGGTCAGTGGTGTATGTTATATTATATTCCCTGGTGGTCAGTGGTGTATGTTATTCTATATTCCCTGGTGGTCAGTGGTGTATGTTATATATTCCCTGGTGGTCAGTGGTGTATCATATATCTGCTGTGTATGATACTTGTTCTCTTGACTCGTGATGCTGTTTGCGCTGGGTTGACCTGCTCTTTGGTGGCTTTTCTAGTGGTTGAGGTCGATACTGTAATATCTTGGAGTTTAATGACCTGGACTTCCTGATTCCTTCCACATAAGTCAACATCTTAAAAAGTAAGAAATGCCATAAACAAACACAATGGTGAAAGGACGAGATGACGACACAGGATGAACCGTGCAGCGAATGATCACAGGAGGCTCGAAGCCACTGCGGGTTATTTACCGTAGCTGCAACCTCAGGTTGTCAATGTAGCAGAGCTGAGTTTGTTGCTTGGCAGCTCATCTTGATTGGTTTTAGAGGGACTGGATTATTTCCAACTTCTGTAGTTTTAGGTTGCAGACTCAGGTGTAATACAGTAATCAGCAGTAATTAGTAGCTTTTGAGGCTCAGCTGCACTGGGTATGGGTGCTCTTACCTAGAACCATCAGTAAAGCTAGCCTCCTGATACGGTAACATACATCATCTGTCAGTATAACCAGCTAAAGATTTTTGACAAAAGGGACGGTTGAAGGGTACGTTCACCACACTGATTGGCTTTAAACATGTAGGTAAAGGTAAACAAAGACTATTACCAAATACATTGCTGTTCTGATTATGCTTCATTACAGAGTCAGGGCAGTTCTTATCTCCTGCTTGTTTACATAAGCTTCCCTAGGCTACTGACCACCTCTCTCTGCTCTAGTAGTGGTTGGGAAGTTGATGTCACCCACTGCTGTGTCTTATCAGCAGCACAGGAGCTTGTTTATCTTTCTTACTCACAAATGTTAACTTACAAGAACTCTGTAACATTGTGCTCTGCTGTTAGTACCTTTCAATCACCAATGTCCGTTTAAGAGGCTCAGCTAGTAATAGCAGAGCTGAGATATCAGTCAGTCTATAGAACTGCCCACAGCCTGAACAGGAAGTGGGAGCTGTAAGCTGTAGATCTGTCAACAGCCTGAACAGGAAGTGGGATCCTGAAACTGTAGAACCACCCACAGCCTGAGCAGGAAGTGAGAGCCTGAAGCTGTAGAACGGCCCACAGCCTGAACTGGAAGTGGGAGCCTGAAACTGTAGAACAGCCCACAGCCTGAACAGGAAGTGAGAGCATGAAGCTGTAGAACAACCCACAGCCTGAACAGGAAGCGGGAGCCCGAAGCTGTAGAACCGCCCACAGCCTGCACAGGAAGTGGGAGACTGAAGCAGTAGAACTGCCCACAGCCTGAGCAGGAAGTGGGAGCCTGAAGATGTAGAACTGCCCACAGCCAGAACAGGAAGTGGGATCCTGAAACTGTAGAACCACCCACAGCCTGATCAGGAAGTGTGAGCCTGAAGCTGTAGAACTGCCCACAGCCTGATCTGGAAGTGGGAGCCTGAATCTGTAGAACTGCCCACAGCCTGAGCAGGAAGTGAGAGCCTGAAACTGTAGAACGGCACACAGCCTGAGCAGGAAGTGGGAGCCTGAAGCTGTAGAACCACCCACTGCCTGAACAGGAAGTGGGAGCTGGAATACGAAGTGGCACCCTGAAGATTGTAGAGAGCACCCCTTTAATATCTTGGAATGTTGCACAGTAAGGTACCTAAAACAGAGGATAGAAACATTTTTTAACTCCTTCTGCCTCAGTGATTATGGAGTTAAAGAAAGAGGAAAAAACAAGTCGAATGTTATATCTTTAGAATATTGAAACATTGTAACATTGAATTGATAGAATTACTCTGAAGCACAATGGGTGAGGTCATCAATACACAGCTGGGCTCAACCCGTTTCCAGCACAAAAGCTGGACTCCTTTAGGAGCCACCTTAAAGGGGTTGTCCACTTTTAGGGCAAAATTATGACAGAGCTGCTTCCCAACAGTGATGTCAGGTCAGGACATGGCATGTGACCATTGCAGCCAATCAGTGGCTGCAGCCCTCACGAGCCGACTGCACAGAAATGGATGCAAACAGAAGAACCAGGCAGGTGGTCGGAGGCTTCATCCCTGGAACGCAGAGCCGTCTTAACAGCATTTTGGGCCCCAGGCATAGCACTGTATGTGACCCTGTTCAGATACATGACATCACACTAGGTCATGCCTCTAGCCACCCCAAGCACACTAATATCATCACGCCACTTATGTCTGGACACTAGCAGCCTACAGTCTACAAGACTATTTGACAGGGCAGGGAGCTTTTGGCTCCCTTCTCCCCCATGGTTTTTAACTGTTTGCACGTCCTAAAAACACATAAACAGTTAAATAAGCAAAGCCAACCAAGGGATCCAGGGTATTCTTCAGGTATTCCGGGGATATACATACACTACTTGGGGCTCCTATACTTGTGGGGGCCGCCGGGCAACTGTCTAGTGTGCCCAATGGAAAAGATGGCCCTATTGGAACAGGGCAGGGTGGAGAGGTAAGTATGTTTTATTGAGCAGTCCTATCATAATTTAGCTTTCAAAGAAAAAGGTGGAGAACCCCTTCAAACGGACATTTTCATCAGAAAGGAGTATTTTTGTTAAAAGCAAAAAAAAATAAAATTTGAATTTTTTTTTTGTATATTTTAAAAATGACATCAAATCTTGTCCTACTGTTTTAGCTGTGATAGTAAAGAGATTAAAACCCCTTAATGGAAGAGCAGACTAATCTCAGTTTACTAAAGCTGCTACTTATATGCATTTAGTTAAATTAAAAATATTAGGTAATGACAAAATGTTTGCTGTATTGCTCTCTAGACATGTCAAGATAAAGATTAGACTAGATGGCCAGGGCAATGACAAGAGCAATACACGATAGGATAATGGGTTTATCTTTTTCGGCACTGGGTGGATGGAGTTTATTCACACTTATCAGGTCCTGCTGATGAGACCTACAATGAGCTGGAAGAGAACCACCAAGCAATCCTCACTGCAGCTATCAAGGCTCACAGAGGTGAAGTCACTTGTCGTATAAGGTTGTACTGTATTAGCCATAGAAAGTAGTAGTTGGCGACACCTTTTAACTGAGTATATTTGATGGTAGCTTTTGAGAGTACAAGCTCTCTTCTTCAGACATGGTGTTATATCTGGTATACCCGGTGGTGTAACATAATGTCTGAAGAAGAGAGCTAGTACTCTCGGAAGCTCGCCATCGAATGTACTCAGTTACCCTCTAAAAGGTTTCTCCTGATTTCTTTACTCTTCTACTCGAGGTGAAGTTGGAAAGACAAACCTGAAAGTCATGTAAAGTGGAGAACGTTAAAAACATATTTAAAAAAGCAACCACTCAAGATAAAAAAAAAAATCCAAACAATAGTTGCAGATTGCGTGTCAGGTGCTTGGTGGCAGTGCCCCTGTAACAACACATTGGGAAACAACGATGAGTAGTTTCATAATCTCTTCCAGGTTTAAGATGATAAAATGTCCACTCTATAACGCTATGGGAATTCAGTTCAATAGCAAACTGCACAGAAAGTGAAGTGCCCCTTAGGTGTTTTTTTTCCTCCTGCCTCTCTTGACTTTATAGACCTGTTCCTCTCTCTTCGTGTATATGGAGAGCTCTGTACCAAGCTTTCCCTAGTGTCAGTTGCAGGTAGTCATCATGACAGTGGCAATGCAATCAGCTCAGTGCTTGACCCCTTGTATCATGGTCAGGGATGGGACAAGGTATTCTGGTGCCCTAGGCAAGTAAGGCATATAGCGCCACACCCCTCCCCTTCCAATGTAAAATTCAGCCCACTCCATACCTATTTGCGCCCCTTTTCTGCTTGGGATGAAGTGGAGCCCTAGGCGGTCGCCTACCTTTGCCTACCCATCGTCCCGGCCCTGATCATGGGCCTTATAGCCTTGTCTCTACAGCTCTCCCTAGGAGTGGTTTAAGACAGCCATCAAGACCGCGCCAATGAAAGCAACTCAGTGCTTGTCTCTCTTCATCATGGTCCCTAGAGCTTTGCATAATGGCGGTTGCAGGTAGCCATCAAGACAGTGCCAATGGAATCCGCTCATGATCCCTACAGCTCTCCTTAGGAATGGTTGCAGATAGCCTTCATGACAGCAGCAACGGAAGCAGCTTAGTGCTTGACCCCTTCTATCACTGTCCCTATAGATTTGTCCCTACAGCTCTCCCTAGAAGTGGTTGCAGACAGCTATCATATCATCACCAGGGGTGCCAGTAGGGCAGTATGGGCAGTTCTCTTGTCAGGGGCCCTAATCAAAAAGGGGCCCACTGATATGTTAAAAAATAGGAACTAGTAATGGGTGGGGGCCCATTTGATTTGGCTGCATGGGGCCCTGAAACGGTTAATAGATGACTGATGGCCGCCCTGGATATCACCAATGGAAGCAGCTCAGTGCTTGACCCCTTCTATCACAGTCCCTATAGCTTTGGTTGCAGATATCCATCATGACAGAGCCAATGGAATCAGCTCGATGATTGGCCATCTCCACCCATTGAAGTTGCATGTTCTGCATTTATGATCGATACATCATTGATCATAGAGGTGTACATGAAGGAGTGGAAATCCCATCACAAAGTTTAAAATGGGATCCTTTGCTTGTTGTAATTGTTCCCAACAGCCCTTTCAGCTGCAGGAGAACAGGACCTAGAGCTTATTTCCTCCACCCTTGTTGTCGAGTAGGATAGTAGGGACCTCTGGTGCAGTGCTGGTGCAGTTCCGGTGCAGTGCTGGTGCAGTTCCGGTGCAGTGCTGGTGCAGTTCCGGGGCAGTTCAGGTGCAGTGCTGGTGCAGTGCGGGTTAGTTCCGGTGCAGTGCTGGTGCAGTGCGGGGCCGTGGTGGTGCAGTTCCGATGCAGTGCGGGTGCAGTTCCGGTGCAGTGCTGGTGCAATTCTGGGCCAGTTCTGGGCAGTTCCGGTGCAGTTCTGGGGCAGTTCCGGTGCAGTTCTAGGGCAGTTCTGAGCAGTTACGGTGCAGTGCTGGTGCAGTTCTGGGGCAGTTCCGGTGCAGTGCTGGTGCAGTTCCGGTGCAGTGCTGGTGCAGTGCGGGGCAGTGCTGGTGCAGTGCTGGTGCAGTTCTGATGCAGTGCTGGTGCAGTTCCGGTGCAGTGCTGGTGGAATTCGGGTGCAGTGCTGGTGCAGTTCCGGTGCAGTGCTGGTGTAATTCTGGTACAGTGCTGGTGCATTTCCCTGGCAGTTCTGGTGCAGTGCGGGGCAGTTCTGGTGCAGTGCTGGTGCAGTTCCGATGCAGTTCCGGTGCAGTTCCGGTGCAGTGCTGGTGCAGTTCCGATGCAGTTCCGGTGCAGTGCTGGTGCTGTTCCGGGGCAGTTCCGGTGCTGTGCTGGTTGATTTCAGAGGCTGTGCTGGTGCAGTTCCGATGCAGTGCTGGTGCAGTTCCGGTGCAGTGCTGGTGCAATTCTGGTGCAGTGCTGGTGTAGTTCTATGTTTCACATCTACAGCATACCTGACATTGAATACCACCCTCCAGCATGACTGCATTGTGCGGTCCCACAGTGTCCGGGGTCACTAACATTCCTCTACACTTAACTCATTACAAAAAGAGCAATTGCTATAACACCCGGTTTCACCTAACCAGCTTGTGTTACCCCTCCCCAATACCATGGATAGAAGCACAGAAGCTCCATGCATTCGCCTCATCCTCTTTCACAAGGGTCAGGGATGCACAAAAGGGAGATGTCTGCCCGCTCCATACTGGATCTGTCATCGGTGTCTGCCAGAAGGGTTATCTGACTGTCTGCTTCCAAATAAGCAGAGATCTAATGAGTGGAAGATCAAAAGAGCTTTGTGCCGCTGCACAATGGTGCATTCAGTGCCGTGCATGATACACTCGCCAGCTTATTTAAAAGAACATTCTAGAAAAGAAAATAATAATAACTTTGCCCTTGGAAAGTCCTTCTCCCACCCCCAGTTGTAACCTATCCCAAAGCTCTGTACCCTTGTCAGGTTTGATCTGATGCCTCTATTGCATGAAATATAAAAGCCAAGTCACTTTCTCAGAGCAAGAAGAGAGCAGCACATAACTCTGAAATCTTCAGCCTTCCCCAGGAGCCTTGGAAAGGATTGGAGGGGTCATAGATTTCCTAAATTAGGGGATAAAAAGGTTTGGTCCAACATCCAGGAAAAGTAAGAGCATCTAGAGTCCCTAATCTACATAGACACCGCAACAGTACCAAAAAAGGGAAAGAGTAACCCCACCCCCAAGGATCCCACTGCCCATCTCTCCTAAAGGGAATTGGAATAGTAGAATTATCAAGAACTCCAGAAAGGGAAATATCTCTCCTTGGGGAGGTCACCATATGGGTGTGTGGGGATTTGAAATTGCCTTTTGTACTCAACTAGACATCTGCATATCACAAGGCATTATGGGAAAGAAGCTCAAGCCCCACTATTGCATGTAACAAATTCTCAATTTGCTTCTGACTCACTGTCTTAAGAAAGCAAAAGGGATATTAGCCAAACCAGTAGAACCCATCTGCATACAAAAGTTTGGGGGTTTTACCACTCCTCAGTGCAGAGTGTACAGGCTGCTTGGGTGGGAGGCAATGAGTGGCTCAGAAAGGGGAATATCACTCCATGGGAAAAGCACCATATAGGTGGGTGGAGATTTGAAATTGCCTTTTGCACTCCATTAGGCATCTGCATATCACAAGCCATCATGGGAAAGAAGCTCAAGCGCCCACTATTGGATCTAACAAATTCTCATTTTGCTTTTAACTCAATAAGTCTTTAGAAAGCAAAAGGGATATTAGCCAAGCCAGTAGAACCCATCTGCATACTAATGTTTTGGGGTTTTGCCACTCGTCAGTGCAGAGCAGAGTGTACTGGCTGGCTGGGTGGGAGGCAATGAGTGGCTCAGAAAGGATAATATCTCTCCATGGGGAGAGCACCATATAGGGGTGTGGAGACTTGAAATTGCCTTTTGCACTCCACTAGACATCGGCATATCACAAGGCATTATGGGAAAGGAGCTGAGAAGCTCGAGCGCCCAAGAACTCCAGATACAGCAACTAGAGGGAAGAAATCTTCCCACTTCTATATATACCTCAACATAGATGAAGGCATTTCAGGTATTAATTGTGATATGAATTTTTAATACCCTGTTAGGACCATCTCCGACTCAACAGTTCATGGATTCTCGGTTTACACACATCTCCTTTCCTTCTCAGGGGAATAGTCCTGGACCTATAACCGTCTATTTTTTTCTCAGGACATTTTCCTCTTTGTCTGAGGTTCTGCTTTTTAGGAGCTTTATCCATGAATTTGTTGGTCATATTCAGAACAGTCACTTCGACAGAAAACAACCTTACAGGGGTATTCTCACCACAATGATGAGCTTTCAACATGTTACATAGTAGATAAGATTGGAAAATGACACAGGTCACAGGTACATCAAGTCCAACCTACAACAGTGACAGCTGATCCAGAGGAAGGCAAAGACCCCAGGACGTGGTGGGTGCAAGAGGAAAAAATTCCTTCCGACTCCAAATCTGGCACCAGAATAATCCTTGGATCAACGTCCTATCACCAGAATCCAGTCCCCATTACCTGTAACATTACCTTTTTTAAGAAAAGCATCTAAGCTCCTCTTGAACTTGGTCAATTAATCAACCATCCCAACTTCTTGTGGCCACGAGCTCCATAGCGTCATCGCTCTTACAGTAAAGAATCATCATCTGTGATGATGGCGAAACCTTTTTTCTTCTAGATGTAGAGGTCACCTTCTGGACCTGGTTACTAAGGTGCAAAAAGATCATACAAGAGATCTGTGCACTGTCCAATCAACTATTTAGGAAAAAGTAAATTAAGATGATTACCAAATGCATTGCTGTTGTGATTTTGCTTTCCTTCAGAGTTAGGTATGTTTTTCTCTCCTGCTGGTGTACACAACCTTAGGTTACCGACTACGGCAGAACTAATTATGTCACTCCCTGCTGTGTCTTAACAGCAGCACAGGATCTTGTTTATTTTTCTTTTTGACAAATTTAACCCTTGTGCCCTATTGTTAAAACAGGTCAATCACCAATGTCCCCCTAACAGGCTCAGCTAGGAATATCAGAGCTGAAATGTCAATTACTGCTGCAGAACTACCCACATTCTGAACAGGAAGTGGGAGCCTGAAGCTGTAAAACTGCCCACACCTTGAACAGGAACTGGGAGCCTGAAGCTGTAGAAACATCCCTATTCTGAACAGGAAGTAGGAGCCTGAAGCTGTAGAACTGCCCACAGTCTGAACAGGATGTGGGAGCCTTCCACTGTAGAACCGATCATAGCCTGAAGAGGAAGAGGGAGTCTAAAGCAGTAGAACTACCCACAGACTGAACAGGAAGTGGGAGCCTGAAACTGTAGAACTACACACAACCTGAACAGGAAATAAGAGCCCGAAGCTCTGGAACCACCTACTGCCTGAACAGGAAGTGGAAGCCTGAAGCTGTAGAACTGCCCACAGCCTGATTAGGAAGTGGGAGCCTGAAGCTGTAAAACCGCCCACAGTCTGAACAGGAAGTAAGAGCCTGAAGCTGTAGAACTGCCCACACCCTAAAAAGGAAGTGGCAGGCTGACTCTGGCTATGAAGAGCAACCTCTGTGAAATGGGAACACCCTTTTAACATCTTTTTGTCTTAATAAGGGTTGGGTAAATATTTTAGACCCAAACAGCTACATATCAAAGCTATTCCCAAGATATGTTGTCTCCAAATCCATTTCTGGTAGGCAACAGTAAACAACCTAAAAATCAGAATCTGGCAAGCTGGTTGAGACTCTCCAAGTTGCCACCAGAAAAGTCATATTTTCATGATTCTGTCCAAAAATTTCTGAAAATCCATTTGCTGGGCCGCAGCGGCGTCACCTTGCATAGGGTAACCCTGGTCAAACCAAGGAGGACATTCATCAATTTTAACTCTAGCTTTAGCTGAGGTTTCGACTCCCATGTTATCTAAAAATAGCCTGTGAGCCTCAGCTCTTCCAGCCTGTTGATTGACAGAAGCTTTCATATCTTCATCGTCTCGCTTCCAACACTTGAGACAGTTTCTATAGAGAACATTTATGAAACCTATTTCCTCCTCACACTTCTCATTGTGCGTCTGAAACCTTATCTCCTGTGCACTTTTCATACCTGTTTGTTCCATGTTGACCGGAGCAAGATCCAACTTGTTCCATTGTAGGACGTAATCTTCTCATTTCGCGAGTCAACAGAAGGAAATCGGCTTCAAAATAATACGGTACCCGGTGTTTAGTGAGGGAAATGGAGCTTTATCTCAGAACTGATTCATCAGAGTAGTCACCGTGAGGGACCTCATGTCAGAGACACCAGACCTTTGTTTTTGAGAGAACAATTAGCATGGCTGTAAATGTTGGCTGATGACCAGGTCGTGTTCAAGATCTTCATGACTATGGGGCGCTTCATCTCTCTTCCTTTTCCTCTGAATGGGCAGTCGAGACTTAAAGGGGGTCGGATCTAGATCACTAGTAGACAGGCTCAGACTGGCCCACTGGTGAATAGGGCAAACCCCTGGTAGGCCTCTGAGCATGGAAGACATGGCGTTATTTTTTAACTGCATATACATCCTTGGAAGAGGCAAAAAGCATAGAAAAGAGGCAAAAAAGCAAGGCACAGAGTAAAGGAGGCATTTACAGTAATTTACAGTAGTTGTAGAGTGGGCCTCTAAAAACAACCCCACCGGTGGGCCCAGAAACAACTCAACTGGTGGGCCCCTAGAATCAACTCCACCTGTGGGCCCCAGGCACCTCAGTCCGACACGGCTAGTAGATGCCGTCAATGTCTAAAAGCTGCAGGTCCCACCTCTGGGAACACCCTCTCCCCATCTCTAGAAGGCAGGATTCGGAGAAGGTATTCTGGTACCCTAGGCAAATAAGGCATATAGCGCCCCCTAATAGAAAATTCAGCCCACTCCATACCTCCTTGCTCTCCTTTTCTGCCGGGGATGAAGTTGCATCCTGCCTTCACAAAGAAAAAACTTCCCACAAAGTAGAGACAGGAATACCAATAATTTAACCAAAATACACAAGCAAAAATATTCCTTTCTAAAATACAACTTTTAATAAAGTATATTAAAATCTATAATATCCAAACTTCTATAGTGAGGGACATACGAGGGCCACAATAGCCAAAAATAATCCCCTTGATTACTTTCTCCTATGTCTACTATACTAATGATTGTCCCTTAGCAGACACTCCGTCCCAACAAGGGCGACCCCCGCACCACTCCTTCACTCTTCCCTTTCACTGACCCTATATTCTTTTCTAAACCAAACCAGCTCCCCAAGGATAATCTGAGACACACTTGTCTAGGGACCTAAGAAACTGTCCATAGGTACTATGTACTACTCCTGAGTGTTAATTGTGATTTGGACCATCTGTGACTTACGAGCAGTGTTAACCCCATTGAGAAGTCCCTGCGAGTGGGAGGAAACGCTTCTGGAGAATTGTATTGGATTTTTGTATGGATTATGTGAATACTCTAGTAGTACACTTAATAGTACACCTCACTTATTTCTCCCTATCCATTAGAAAAGAATTTAGGGTCAGTGAAAGGGAATAGTGGAGGAATGGTGCGGGGTCGCCCTTGTTGGGGCGGAGTCTCCGCTAAGTGACAATCAGTAGATATAGGAGAAAGTAATCAAGGGGATTATTTTTGGCTATTGTGGCCCTCGTATGTCCATCACTATAGAAGTTTGGATGTTATAGATTTTAATGCACTTTATAAAGTTATATTTTAGAAAGGAATATTTTTGCTTGTGTATTTTGCATCCTACCTTTACCTACCAGTTGTCTCAGCCCTGCTACAACGAGCCCCGAAACCTCTCTGTTTTGAATGGAGAGGTGGTAGAGACTCTCCCATTGAAATCAATGGAAGTTCCAAGTAAGACCATATAGTGTGTAATGAGACAATCCCTTTAAAGGGGTTTCTCGCTACAAAGATCATATCTCTAATGATGGGGACAGTAAGAATAAGCACTTTTGCAATTGGTTTGCATTACCTAAGTCACTTAGTATAGCAGATATGTGCTAATTTCTGCATCTATAGATATTTCCGCAGCAGCTGGTCGGGACATGCCCCTTTTCTGTGATTGGCTGACTGATATGTCATTCAGCCTGTTCAGACACGCCCCATTGGTGGGGCACACCCCCTGTGCTGTGATTGGCTGCCTGCACTCTGTGCTTACTCCCCTCTGAGCTGTAGAAATCGAAAGTGAAGCGAACTGCCTGAGATGATTGTTCTCAGCTCCTCTCTATGTGATGGCTCTATGTAAAGGATCTGGGAAATTACTGAGTTTCTAGCTCCTAGATTCACTCTCTCCTTATATAACACAGTCTTATACACTGCTCAAAACCCCCCCATATAACACAGTCTTATACACTGCTCAACCCCCCCATATAACATAGTCTTATAAACTCTTTACCCCCCCAATATAACACAGTCTTATACACTGCTCACCCCCCCTCCCCCCACACACACATACATATAACACAGCCTTATACAGTTTGCTCTACTTCCGGCCTGATAACAGAGGGGGAGGGAGGGGGGCATAATTCCTTTCTCGCATTTGTTTCATCAGTTCAGGCTGTTTTTTGGACTGTTTAACAGCAAGGGGGGGGTTCTAAAATTAAAAGGCAAGCGGGGGTTCGGGTTACGCAATGGGGGTTTGTTTTGGTTACAAGGAGCTTAGGGAGCCTGGGGGCTGACACTCTGCAGCCATGAGAAGTGTGCAGGAGGTTTGCGGGAGCTATGACCCCCACCCCCCTTCCAGGGGCAAACACAGAAGATGATGTCACAACCCCTTCAGTGGGGGGAAAAGACAGGCCTACGGGGAAAAAGAACTTCCCCTTTGGATTTAAAAGCTGAACAGTTTAAGAAAAAACCTAAAAGTCTCAAAGGGCGGGGTAATGAAAAACCCCCCCTTTTTAAGGGGCCTGTAATATCCCCTGACCTGTCTCCCTTAGTAAAACCCCTTTTGTTTTCCCCTTTGATTTTCCCAACCCTGGGCAATCTTTCCTATATCGCTGTTTTGTGCTTTCCCTCTGTTTTTTCCCTAATAGAAATTTTATTACTGAATTGTCAGCTGGGCGTTACCCAATTCCCAGTTTTCAAAGGGGTGTGCCCCTGCACAAAACTGCGCCGGGCACTGATTGGATGATGATAGATTGGTTACACCCAGCTGACAGATTGGTGATAAATTTTTTAACGGGGAACCCCCAAAAGGAAACCGCACTGCACAGAGTTAAAAAGGGAAGATTCCCAAAAATGCTTTTCAAAAGGGAAACACAAAATTTTTTACTAAACCAGACAGGAGCGGCCATAGGTCCTATTTAAGTAGAAAAAAAAAAGCACAGGTGAAAAATTTTTTGCAACTTTTAGGATGATTTATAACACATTTGGCTACTGTTATCATTCCTTATGCCGATCCACAAGCTGAGATAACATAGCATAGCTTAGATTTTTTTCCTCAGTGATAATGTCTATAAGGCCAGTATTTTAGTACTTATATTCTTGTACATAGAAGGCAGTATTATAGTAGTTATATTCCTGTACATAGGAGGCAGTTTTTATAGTAGTTTTATTTCTTGTCCCGGGGGAGGCGGGAAATTATAGTGGGTTAATTCTTGTACATGGGGCAGATTATAGTATTATATTTTGTACATGGGGGCGAAATTATAGTAATTATTTTTTTAAAGGGGGGGGCAGTATTTTTATTGGGTTTTTATTCTTGAACTTAAAAGGAGTATTATAGTATTATATTCTTGAACAAGGGGGCAGTATTATATGGGTTTTATTCGTGTACTAGGGGGCAAGTATAGTAGTTATTTTCCTTGTAAAAAAAGGGGCCCAGTATTAAGTAGTTATATTCCTGTAAAGTGGGGGCAGTATTTTGTATTAAATATTCTTTTTTACTTGGGGGGGCGTATTATAGTAGTTATTTTTTTTTAACATAGGGGGCAGTTTATAGTGGGTTAAATATTCTTGTCCCAAAAGGGGGCGGTTTTAAATAGTGGGTTTCTATTTTTTTTGGACATGGGGGGCAGTATTAAAAGTAGTTCTTTTCTTGTACATAGGAGACAGTATTTTAGTAGTTATATTCTTGTACAAAGGGGGCAGTATTTAGTGGGTTAAAATTCTTGTACATAGGGGGCGAAATTAAAGTATTTATTTTTGGGTAAATGGGGGGACGTTTTTTAAGTATTTTCTATTTTGTACGGGAAAAAGTTTTTAAAAGTAGTTATTTTCCCTTGAAACATGGGGGCCCAGTATTATAGGTATTTATATTTCTTGTCCATAGGGGGGCAGAAAATTATAAGTATTAAATTCGTACTTTTAGGGGGGCGGGTTTTCTAGGAGTTAAAAATTTTTGTAAAAATGCCGCAGTATTATATTTAATTTAAAACTTTGTACATAGGAGGCGGGTATTATAGAAATATTTTTGGTATTTAAAGGGGCAGTATTATAGTGGGTTTTTTCTTGTACAAAGGGGGCGGGATTATAGTAGTTAAAATTCTTTTTAATGGGGCATTTTTAAAGAAATTACTTTCTTGGACATAGGAGGCAGTATTATAGTTTTAAATTATTTTTGGGTATAAAAGGGGCGTATTATAGAAAGTTATATTTTTGTACAATAGATTGCAGAAATTATAGTATTTTGTTTTCCCTTGTACTTAGGGGGGAAGGGTATTATAAAAGTTATATTTTTGAAAACATAGGGCCAGTATTATAGAGCTAAAATTTTTGAAACATAGGGGGCAGTATTATAGTAGTTTATTCTTGTACATAGAGGGCGTATTATATAGTTATTTTTTGTACTTTAGGGGGCAGTTTTATGGTAGTTAAAATTCTTGTAATAGGGGAAGTATTATAGTATTTTTTTATTTTTGTAAAAAGGAAAAATATTATGGTAAAAAAAAAAATGCTTTATTTTTGTCAAAAGGGGGGCGGGTATTAAGTAGTTAAATTTTTACATGGGAAAGGAAAGTATCAAAAATGGGAAAAAATTCTTTTTAACTTTGGGGGCCAGTTTTTATATAGTTTTAAAATTTTTGAAAATTAGGAGCAGTTTTTTGTAGTTTTATTTTTGTACATAGGAGGGCCTGATTATAGTAGTTATATTCTTGTACACAGGGGCAATATTATAATAGTTATTTTCTTGCACCTATAATGCAGTAATTATAACAAATAGTCCTACTGGGGACAGAAGCCAGCTGTGGTTGATCATATGAGCTTTAGGGTCAGAAGAGCTATGTCTAGAGAGAGTCATCAAAACAGATCTCATCAAATACATTTTATTAAATTAAATCAGGTGTATTCAAGTTACAGTTGTTGATAAAAGATCTTTGGGCTTAGATAAAAATCACAATCTGTCCAAAGAATTTTATATATGATGGCAAATAAATGTAACTAATCAGGATAGAATGAAGCTGAACAAAATCGTTGCCCACAATGGGTTAATTTTCAGATTAATCTCCGCAATAAGTTTTGTAAAATGACATAACCAAATCCCCATCAGCGCGGCACTGAATATATACATCTGGTAATTGGCAGTAATTGCTGCAGATGTCTATGGAAAATGACTGTGGTTTCAACAAAATAAGCAGGTTAAAAAAGCGCAGTAAAAGCATAAAGGTGGTTGGGGGGGGGGGGCTCTTCTGATAAACAGCAGAGAGGCAGAGTACGGACCAGTGTCAGCAGATCCGAGAAAGCACAAGGTCGCGCTCAACCGCTATTCTTCAACTCAAAAGCAGAGAATTGACTGGAGACAAATCTTCTCCGCTGGAGAACTGTCTAAATGACAGATTATCCTATTTCCCTTGACCATATGAATGTTGCATAGGAGGTAAAGAATTGATGGCTTAGCGCCTGAATTACTGCATGGCCGGAGAATGTAGAAAGCGCGTCTCTATGGAAGACCAAGCTTCCCATGTCGATGCCACCACCATGGACTCCATGCAAATTTAGGCTATGAAAGGGAAGCCACTGTTAATTGACTGCTTCAGTTTTAACTCCTTAACGACCGCCCATCGTCTTTTGACGTCGGGCATTTCAGGTCGTTCGTCTGAATTCATCGGAGTTTGCGGCGCCCGACACCGCAGAGATCGGGACTGTACTACACAGCCCTGATCCCAGCGCAGCTCCTGCGAGTGCCGAGGAGCGGGGGAACCTCCGCACCCCGGTGCTTTAACCCTTTGATTGCCGCGGATCGTCACCGCAGCGCAATCAAAGGGTTTCCCTGCTCTTTTGGGTGATCGGGACACCCGGTGACCCGACAGAGCCCGGGGAACGGCTGCACAGTAAGCCCTGGGGACCTAGAGTAGTGATCAGGGCAAACTGTGTGCTGTCCTGATCACTGCCTGTTTCATACTGACACAGATTATAATGTATTCGCATATATGAATATGCTAGTACATTACTAGGTGTAAAAAAAAAAAAAAGTAAAACAGTTCTCCCTTAATGGGATTTGAAAAAAAAAAGAAAAAACATAAAAAAAAAAAAGAAAATAAATAATAAAATAAAAATAAATATTTAATAAAAAAACAATTGTGCATACATTCCACACACAAAAAAAACCCCTACACATATTAGGTATCCACACGACTAATAACCTGTAGAATTAATCTAACAAGTTTACAAGTTATTAAGTGTGAAATGTGAATGGTGTAAGAAAAAAATGTAAAAAATAAAAATAAATAACTTTTAAAAAAATTTTGAAAAAAAATCTGCAATTATTTATAAGTGAACTTAAACTATTCTCCCATAAAGTACAACTCGTCTCGAATAAAACAAGGCCTCATACAACTGCGTCATTGAAAAAATAAAAAAGTTACAGCTGTTGAAACGCAAGGAGGCAAAAACTAAAAAAATGTTGTGGTCATTAACTACTTTTCAGGTCTGGGGCTTAAGGGGTTAAAGGCCCTGACATCTTCATGGCTTTGTCTGCATCTATGGAAGCTGCAATAAATGGGGGCTAAGAGGGCTGATGGAGACCATAGTCTTCCACAGTCTCCAGGAGTCTTCATCTAGACAGGGGTGTCAAACTGCGGCCCTCCAGCTGTTGGGAAACTACAACTCCCATCATGCATTTGTATAATCTATAACAGTGGGCATGATGGGAGTTGTAGTTTCCCAACAGCTGGAGGGCCGCAGTTTGACACCCGTGATCTAGGGTAAAAGACAACAGAGAGAGTCTTCCCTTCTACTTGTAATGTGTAAGGAAGTCTTACCCGGAAACTTCATCTTATATAAAAGATGGACGTCTCCTATTGTTGCTATGATGTTTTCTGTACGGATTTTAGAGTCCTCTGCACTACAGATAAATAAGCTTATCTGGCGTGGAAAAGTACTTTTCTGATCTTGCCCCAGTCACGCCCTGATGTAGAGTTTGCAGTCGCACCTTGACCTTCATGTAGAATAGACCCAATCATGCACCAAGACCCAATAACACATTTGGGTCTAGGTGCACCAGGCCTCTCCTCCAGGTAGCCAAAATATTTTGTTAAAGGGACACTTCCATCGGAAAGGAGTATTTTTGTTTAAACCAATATTCTTGAAAAGAAAATGTTAAAATTTTTGGCAATTTTTTTTTTGTCATTAACTACAACTTAGAATTTTTGGCAGTCTTTTTTGCGTCATTACCTACTATTTGTAATGAGAATGCATGCAGATAAGCAGCAGACTGAGATCAGTCTGCCCAGCCATTCAAGGAGTTTTATCTAAAAAAAAAAAAATTATAGAATTTTTGACAATATTTTTTTTATGTTTATTACCTACAACTTAGAATTGTTGGCAATCTTTTTTTGTGTCATTACCTACTATTTGTAATGAGACTGCATGCAGATAAGCAATAGATGCCGTAAACTGAGATCAGTCTGCTCAGCCATTCACGAGTTTTATCTAAAAAAAAAAAAGATAAGCAGTAGCTGTGGGACAATTCTTGAAATTTTTTTTTGCATTTTTGGCAATATTTCTATTTATGTCATTACCTACTATTTGTAATGAGACTGCATGCAGGTAAGCAGCAGCTGCAGTAAACTGAGATCAGTCTGCCCAGCCAAGCTTTAAAAGGACAAGAGTTTTTTTTAAATGCATAGGACTGCTAAAAATAAGACTTAGGACCACATGGATGAACCTGTTTAGGTCTAAAACTCACTTTTTTGCCCGTAGGTTACTATGGGCAAAAGAGTGAGTTTTAGACCTAAACAGGTTCATCCATGTGGTCCTTAGACTCAGGTTTTCATACTCAGTTAGGTCTGTTATAGAGATAGATAGATAGATAGATAGATAGAAGAGAGATAGATAGATATGATATGATAGATAGATAGATAGATATGAGATAGATAGATAGATAGATAGATATGAAGATAGAGAGATAGATATGAGATAGATATGAGATAGATAGATAGATAGATAGATAGATATGAATAAATAGATAAATATGGGATAGATAGATATGAAGATAGATGATGATAGATAGATAGATTATGGGATAGATAGATAGATTGATAGATAGATAGATAGATATGAGATAGATAGATATGAGATAGATAGATAGATAAATATGAGATAGATAGATAGATATATATGAGATAGAGAGATAGAGAGAGAGGGGGGAAAATAAGTATTTAGTCATCCACCAATTGTGCAAGTTCTCCCACTTAAAAAGATGAGAGGCCTGTAATTGACATCATAGGTCGACCTCAACTACGAGAGACAAAATGAGAAAACAAATCCAGAAAATCATTTTGTCTGATTTGGAAAGAATTTATTTGCAAATTATGGTGAAAAATAAGTATTTGGTCCCCTTCAAACCAGCAAGATTTCTGGCTCTCACAGACCTGTAACTTCTTCTATAAGAGGCTCCTCTCCTCCACTCATTACCTGTAGTAATGGCTCCTGTCTGAACTTGTTATCAGTATAAAAGACACCTGTCCACAATCTCAGTCACACTCCAAACTCCACTATGGTGAAGACTAAAGAGTTGTCGAAGGACACCAGAAACAAAATGGTAGCCCTGCACCAGGCTGGGAAGACTGAATCTACAATAGGCAAATCAACTGTGGGAGCAATAATTAGAAAATGGAAGACATACAAGACACTGATAATCTCCCTCCATCTGGGGCGCCACGCAAGATCTCCCCCGTGGGGTCAAAATGATCACAAGAAGGGTGAGCATAAATCCCAGAACCACATGGGTGGACCTAGTGAATGACCTGCAGAGAGCTGGGACCAACGTAACAAAGGCTACCATCAGTAACACACTACGCCCCCAGGGACTCAGATCCTGCAGTGCCAGACGTGTCCCCCTGCTTAATCCAGTACATGTCTGGGCCCGTCTGAAGTTTGCTCGAGAGCATTTGGATGATTCAGAAGAGTATTGGGAGAATGTCATATGGTCAGATGGAACCAAAGTAGAACTGTTTGGTAGATACACAACTCGACAAGTTTGGAGGAGAGAGAATGCTGAGTTGCATCCAAAGAACACCAGACCTACTGAGAAGCATGGGGGGGGGGGGGGGCAACATCATGCTTTGGGGCTGTTTCTTTGTGGTAGGGCCAACTGCCCTTTATGATAATGCTATGGTATTCCGAATTCAGGTATTTGTCATTATCCGGATAAAGAGAGAGTAAGTGACACAGAACTCAGAGTGCTGAATCAGATCCTAAGGGCGACGGGTTTTTCAATCTTTTGTGGTCCTAACACCTAACTGAGCAGCTACGATGTCTAATGCACCTAATGAATGCGTTCGGCGCATTGTTCGTAAGACTCGACACTTTCTAATGCGCCGAACATGAGGGGCGTTCTGGGGGCGTCGCACCACACTCCGAATATTAGACACATATATGAATGTGGTTCGGCAAAACCAGGCGCATTACTGCTCGGACAGGCAGAGCTATCTCAATGTGGTGCCTGAGCCTGAGGAGTCGGAGTGGAGATAGATTTGCTGTAAGGGGCAAAAATGTCCAATATTTCTCAACTTTCCCCAGTGCAATAATAAAGAGTAATTTCTGATAATTATCAAACTATATAAAATGCAATTATTTAAATTTAATGAAAAATATGATCATATAAAATTAATACAAAAATATATAATATCCCAAAAATATAAAAATATCTCCTATAAAATGGATCTAAAATTAATAGAATCTAAAACAAATTTGACATTAAAAAAATCACTGATGATGTTCATATTTTTAGGTTTAAAATTTTTACTACATTAAATTTGAAATGTATTTTTGCTGCTCTCACCCTTTATTCTACATACAGCAAGAGCCGGCACAGCACAGGTGTCGCTGGGACCTGTGGTCCACCACGCAGGATCAGTCCCATAGTTTCTATCACTGACATGCTATTCTAATGACTTCTCTTATTTCCAGCCTATCTATGGCCTTTATATATGTCTGGTGCATTACTTATGCTCCTAAGTTCCATAATGTTGCAAACACACAGGCGAGGGGCGGGAAACTTAAGACACCATTTATGACGCACAAAAACCACTTTCATACATTCAGGCGCATTATACACTGAAAATGAGTCTTGACAACTCACTTTGACGCGCCGCCCTTCATACATGTCTCGCTAAGTTTATTACACAGAGCATGCAGATTTTTTAGCAGGATGTCTCCATAGCCCCCACTTGTGCAATGAAATCCTTCAAATAACTATTGTTTAGAAAGAGTCCTTCGACACAAATTTGTATCCATCCTTATGACTGGGAAAGTATCTTTTCATATCTGACCGTGAGGTGGAAATTTGCAAAAGAACAGACGATTGTTCTCGGGCTGTGAAGGCTTTTTAGTAAGCTGTACGCTGATAATTATAGCTGTAGCAAGCGTAAAATGGTGGAAGTATTGATCAAAACAGGAGAGCTGACATTGCTTTGCTATCTAATTCCTATCATCTGCAAAGGGACCAGGATGACTGATCCGTGTACATAAAGAATGAATGGGGCCATGTATCGTGAGATTTTAAGTGCAAACCTCCTTCCATCAGCCAGTGCATTGAAGATGAAACGTGACTGGGTCTTTCAGCATGACAATGATCCCAAGCACAACGCCAGGGCAACGAAGGAGTGGCTTCATAAGAAGCATTTCATGGTCCTGGAGTGGCCTAGCCAATCTCCAGATCTCAACCCCATAGAAAACCTTTGGAGGGAGTTGAAAGTCCGTGTCGCCCAACGACATCACTGCTCTAGAGGAGATCTGCAAGGAGGAATGGGCCAACATACCAGCAACAGTGTGTGCCAACCCTGTGAAGACAGAAAATGTCTGACCTCTGTCATTGCCAACAAAGGAGACAGAACAAAGCTTTGAGATGAACTTTTGTTATTGACCAAATACTTATTTTCCACCAAAATTTGCCAATAAATTCTTTCCAAATCAGACAATGTGATTTTCGGGATTTGTTTTCTCATTTTGTCTCTCATAGTTGAGTTCTACCTATGATGTCAGTTACAGGCCTCTCTCAGCTTTTTAACTGGGAGAACTCGCACAATTGGTGGCTGACTAAATACTTTTTTTTCCCCCTGTAGATAATATTAAACTGGAACACTGGAATGTCTATAGCAATACATGAAAGGATAAAGAAGTTGTCTTTTTCTGCACTGGGGAGGGGATTTCTTCCATTCTTATAGATACGATTAGATTAGACCACAGGGCAATGACAAGAGCCATACATCCACAGATAATGGCGTAATTTTTTGCACTTAGCGGGTTTGCGAATTTCTCTATGTCCTACTGATAACACTTAGGGCCTGTCAGGTTATTTGTCAGTTTTTCAGACAGTTTGTGGTTTTACAAACCATGTGAAAACTGACAAGCTACACTCCCCCATAGACTTCAATGGAAAACCCGTGCAGCAGTCCCCACTGCAAAGATTTTCCACCAGACGGTTTTTGATGCAACCAACCCGAAAAACTTAGAACATGTTCATTCTTCCACTGGGTTTTCGGGCAGAACAAGAACATGTGGGTATGAAGGGAACGGCTTGAATCCACCAACTGCAGACAAAAGCCGCCCCCCCCCCTGCGGGACAAAAAAGACTGGTATTCGGTCTCTTCCGTGTAAACGCACCCTTACACCTTTCAGACGGTAGTCAGCCTGGAATAAGAGCCGTCAAGCAATCCTCCCACTGCTGTGCTAACAAAGCTGATAGAGTGCAGGTCAGAGAGATAAACCAGGATACCATGTGTATAGGGCAACTTTAAAAAAAATTATATACTACAGTATATATAAAAAGCAACCACCCAATTGAAAAAAAGAGCAAAAATCCATATAATAGTCGTATATTGCTTGTCAATATGTGATAAAAATAATAATGGTAGTGTCCCTTTAAAGGGGTTGTCTCACCACAGGGATCGCTGCTTTGTATGTTAAATATCTTGCAAAAACAAGTCACTTTGCAAAATGTGTCCATTACAAGAGACAAACCTATTCCTAGATATCCCCTCTTTTTTTTATATTTTTTTTTTTTTGTGTATGAGCTGTCTCACTACTCAGGTCGTATAGCTACAGACCTGTTCGACTCTCTCCTGATAGGCTGCCAGAATGGTTGCTATAGCTACAGACCTGTTTAATCTCTCCTGATAGGCTGCCAGCCATGGTTGCTATAGCTACAGACCTGTCTTCTACTGCAGCCTATGGAAGCCTAAAAACACGCCCCTGAATTTCAAATGAACCAAGAAAACTGGACTGGGTGAGCATGAATTCAATGTAGTGAGACACCCCTTATTCAGAAGTCCCGACGAAAAAAAAAAAAAAAAAAAAAAAAAAAAAAAAAAAAAAAAAAAAAAAAAAAAAAAAAAAAAAAAAAAAAAAAAAAAAAAAAAAAAAAACAAGAAAAAACTGGACTGAGGTGAGATGAATCAATGTAGTGAAACCCCTTTAAATATTAGAATATTGTCCCGAGGGTCAGGATCATAGGACTGTGGACGACAGAAAAGATACTGTAAAATGATCCCATAGGGAGACCTGTATGATCGGGTTTTTCACCCTTTTCCGGTGTACAATGCACCTAAGTGAGCGGCTACGATGTCTAATGCATCTAATGAATGTGTTCGGCACATTGTTCATAAGACTCGAAACTTTCTAATGCGCCGAACATGAGGGGTGTTGTGGGGACATTCTGTGGGTGTTCTGGGGGCGTCGCACCACACTGGTAATATTAGACACAGATATGAATGTGTTTCAGCAAAACGAGGCGCATTACTGCTCGGACAGACAGACCTATCTCAATGTAGCCTGAGGAGTCGCAGTGGAGATAGATTTGCTGTTGGGGCAAAAATGTCCAATATTTCTCAACTTCTACCAGTACAATAATAAAAAGTAATTTCTGATAATTATCAAACTGTATAAAATGTAATTATTTAAATTTAATAAAAAATGTTAT
This sequence comes from Phyllomedusa bahiana, assembly GCA_025379985.1. NCBI lineage: Eukaryota > Metazoa > Chordata > Amphibia > Anura > Hylidae > Phyllomedusa > Phyllomedusa bahiana. The sequence continues at coordinate 55,507 of JAODAL010002664.1, read as the reverse complement.
CATATAAAATTAATATAAAAATATATAATATCCCAAAAATATAAAAACATCTATAAAATGTATGTAAATTAAATAGAATCTAAAACTAATTTTACATTAAATAACCCACTGATGATGTTGTTCAGATTTTTACATTTTTTAATTTTTACTACATTAAATTTGAAATGTATCTTTGTTGCTCTCACTCTTTGTTCTACATACGGCAAGAGCCAGCACAGCACAGGTATTGCTGGGATCTGTGGTCCTCCAAGCAGGATCAGTCACATAGTTTCTATCACTGACATGCTATTCTAATGACTTCTCTTATTTCCAGCCTGTCTATAACCTTTATACATGTTTAGGGCATTACTAATGCGCCTAAGTTCCATAATGCACAAAACACACAGGCGAGGGGCGGGAACTTTAGACTCCATTTATGAACGCACAGAAACCACTGTCATACATTGAGGTGCATCATACACTGAAAAACAGATGAGAAAATGAACTTTGATGCATTTGATTTATACATGTCTCCCTTAGATCCCCCCTTGAGGACGATGTTCTAACAAAAGTACAACTCGTTCTTTTTTGTTACAGCCTAAACTTCACAGGACAAGTAGAACTACTTCAAATTTATGGACTGTCCCTTTAAATGTCCTGTCACGTCCTGACTTTACCTTCCACGTAGATTATACAAACCCCCACAAAACCACAGCCTAATAAATAGGAGCCTGGCTCTGTACCTAAACTCTGGCTGTGATTCAAGTCTTGCTATAATTTCCCCAGCTTGAGCTATTACAGAGCTCTGAGACTCTCCACCGGCAGAAATTACTACTTGTGGCGTTCAGTGCGGTACAAGACCTGGAAGAAAGAATCTGTGAACTTAAGAAATGACGATATTAAGGGAACAGGTTGGAGACACAGTCGGGTGATTTGGGGGCTTTACTAAAAATATTCATTACTGTGGTCTCTGAGTTCAGGACAATTTGAGGGACTGTGGGGAGTAAACGTCGGCCGAGGCGAGTGATGATATTTCAGGGAAACATAAAGAATTTCAAAAGTGGATTTTAGCTTTGGCTTTACTGTTCTAGAAGAAAGCAGCTTATTCAGTACAAATTATACTCAGGACACCTGGGAATCTACAGAAAATGTTCCTGTAGAATTAAAGAAAATAATCCCGATACATTGGCGTTACAAGGCTGTGACCATAAGCGCACACATAATATGCCGATTCCTTTTTTTTCCAGCTTTGCTGTGTAGACTTGGACGTGGTTCAAAGAGTCATCTTCCTATCACTGGGAGCAATAGAGTCATCTCTTCATCATCAGAGGGCAGGGTCAGCAGAGTCATTATCATAAATGGGTGGGATCAGTAGAGTCAAATTATTACCATTGAAGGTTGGGGTCAGCAGAGTTATCTCATTCTGAGTGATTCATTATTATTATTATGGAGTGGGGTCAGCAGAGTCATCTCATTCTGAGTGATTCCATTATTATTAGGGAGTGGGGTTAGCAGAGTCATCTCATTCTGATTGATTCCATTATTATTATGGAGTGAGGTCAGCAGAGTCATCTCATTCTCATTCTGGGTCATCCCTTTATTATTTGTGTGTTGGGTCAGCAGAGTCATCTCATACTGAGTGATTCCATTATTATTAGGGAGTGGGGTCAGCAGAGTCATCACATTCTGAGTGATTCCATTATTATTAGGGAGTGGGATCAGCAGAGTCATCTCATTCTGGGTCATCACATTATTATTAGGGATTGGGGTCAGCCGAGTCATCTCATTCTGAGTGATTCCATAATTATTATGGAGTGGGGTCAGCAGAGTCATCTCATTCTGAGTGATTCCATTATTATTATGGAGTGGGGTCAGCAGAGTCATCTCATTCTGAGTGATTCCATTATTATTAGGGAGTGGGATAAGAAGTCATCATTTCATTCTCATTTGGGGTCACATCCCATTAATTTATTTTTTAGGGAGTTGGGTCAGCAGAGTCATCTCATTCTGATGATCTTTTTGGAATTCCCATTTATTTTTTTAAAAGGGAGTGGGGTCAGCAGAGTCATCTCATTCTGAGTGATTCCATTATTATTAGGGAGTGGAGTCAGCAGAGTCATCTCATTCTGAGTGATTCCATTATTATTTGGGAGTGGGATCAGCAGAGTTATCTCATTCTCATTCTGGGTCATCCCATTATTATTAGGGATTGGGGTCAGCAGAGTCATCTCATTCTGAGTGATTCCATTATTATTAGGGAGTGGGGTCAGCAGAGTCATCTCATTCTGAGTGATTCCATTATTATTAGGGAGTGGGATAAGCAGAGTCATTTCATTCTCATTCTGGGTCATCCCATTATTATTAGGGATTGGGGTCAGCAGAGTTATCTCATTCTGAGTGATTCCATTATTATTAGGGATTGGGGTCAGCAGAGTCATCTCATTCTGAGTGATTCCATTATTATTAGGGAGTGGGGTCAGTAGAGTCATCTCATTCTCATTCTGGGTCATCCAATTATTATTATGGAGTGGGGTCAGCAGAGTCATCTAATTCTCATTCTGGGTCATCCCATTATTATTAGGGAGTGGGGTCAGCAGAGTCATCTCATTCTGGGTCATCCATTATTATTAGGGATTGGGGTCAGCAGAGTCATCTCATTCTGAGTGATTCCATTATTATTAGGGAGTGGGGTTAGCAGAGTCATCTAATTCTGAGTGATTTCATTATTATTAGGGAGTGGGGTCAGCAGAGTCATCTCATTCTGAGTGATTTCATTATTATTAGGGAGTGAAGTCAGCATAGTCATCTCATTCTCATTCTGGGTCATCCCATTATTATTAAGGAGTGGGGTCAGCAGAGTCATCTCATTCTCATTCTGGGTCATCCCATTATTATTAGGGATGGGTCAGCAGAGTTCATCTCATTCTGAGTGATTCCATTATTATTAGGGAGTGGGGTCAGTAGAGTCATCTCATTCTGAGTGATTCCATTATTATTAGGGAGTGGGGTCAGCAGAGTCATCTCATTCTCATTCTGGGTCATACCATTATTATTAGGGATTGCTGTCAGCAGAGTCATCTCATTCTGAGTGATTTCATTATTATTAGGGAGTGAAGTCAGCAGAGTCATCTCATTCTCATTCTGGGTCATCCCATTATTATTAAGGAGTGGGGTCAGCAAAGTCATATCCTTACCATAAGAGGTGAAGATCAGCAGAGTCATGTTGTTATCATTAGATAGTGGGGAGCAGTAAAATGCTCCCATTATCATTGGAGGATGAGGTCAGGTGATTCATCCCATTATCATTATGGAGTGGATTCAACAGAGCCATACCATTAGCATAAAAGATTAGGGTTAGCAGAGTCATCTTATTATTATTAGATGGTGGGGGAAAAGCAGAGTGCTCCCATTATCATTAGAGTTGAGGTCAGCAGAGTCATCTCATTGTCATTATCCCAATATCATTAGAGAGTGGAGTCAGCAGAGTCATATCATTACCATAAAAAGTTAAGATCAGCAAAGTCATTTTATTATCATTAAAGGGTAGGGTCAGCAGAGTCATCTCATTATCATTAGAGTTTTGTGGTAGCAGAGTTCTCCCATTATCATTAAAGAGTAGAGCTTTTAAAGTCATTTCATAATTGTTAAAGGGCAGGGTCAGCAAAGTTATCTTTTTATCATTAAAGTCAGGAGAGTCCTACTATTATCATTGAGGGGTGGGGTCAACAGATTCATCTAATTATCATTAGAGGGTGGGGTCAGCAGAGTCTTCCCATTTTCACTGGAGGGAGAGGTCAGCAGAGTCATCTCATTATCCTTAAAGGGTGGGATCGGCAGATTCATCTCATCATTAGAGTTTTGTGGCAGCAGAGTCCCATTATCATTAGCAAGTGAGGTCAGCAGAGTCATCCCATTATCGTTAGAAAGTGAGGTCAGCAGAGTCATCCCATTATCATTAGAGGTGAGGTCAGCAGAGTCATCCCATTATCATTAGAGGTGAGGTCAGCAGACATCCCAAACCCATATCCATATCATTAAGTAGGTGAGGTTTACAGGCAGAAGTCATCCCATTATCATTAAAAACGGGTGGAGGTACAAAACACAGAGTCATCCCATTATCATTAAGAATAGATAAAGACTCATTTGTACTGCTGGAGGCCTAAAACAAGCCAAGATGGCAACACTGGATGCTATAGACACAGATAATTCTATGTATACAGTCTCCCGCCACTTTCATTTTCTTTCATTTTCTGGAGGCAGTCCTCAATGGAATTGACCCACCCCAACCTTCTCTTATCAGTAGATGTTTCCCATTGGGCTGTCAGAGCTAGTTTAGCAATGACATCGCCAACCCTCTAAGATATCCCTCCCCCCAGATAATCCTGCCCCCATCTATGACATCATCGGTCATCCCCTGATAGCTGCACCTTCTCATTCTGCTTTTTGCATCCTGTCTGTGCTCTTCTTTTTGTATTTTACTTGAGATCTCCATTATCTGGAGTGATGATATTTAGTTCAATTCAGATGATATTCAGTTTTGCTGTAGGCTGTAAAGTACGATGCTCTTGGGCTCAGTTTGCACTGTAGCCTGTTCGGCCACTAGATGGCAGCACGTGTGGAAAGTGCAATGCTTCATCATTAGCATTAAAATGGATAAACAAGACAAAACCAAAAGATAAAAAATGCAGCCAAAAAAAACCTTTTCTGACGATCAGTATTAAAAAGACTGGTGATGTGTGTCAAGGTTTTCTTGAAAGAAGAGGCTACATGAAATATTTCTGGAACCATAGAACTCATGACTGTGTTTTATGACTTTTAGGCTCTTTCTCTTGTTTTAGTCATTGGGTAAAGTTACAAGGGTGCTGTCATGATCGTGCCCGACAGACCCCCAACCTTGAGCGCTGGTCTCCGTCCACGGCCATCGCGACGCAAGCCCTGGTTTCTTACCTGACTGTCATGGACGGCGCCGCCGCCCGTGGGGCAGGCTGCGGGTGCGTCCATCTCCTTGCCCTCTCCCCAGCTCCGGAGGCGAGTGGTTCCGCGGTCCGGGTATCGAGCCGTGGGCGCACTCGTCCCCCGGAGCACATTCACTTACCTCGCCGCGCTCCTTTGCCGGCCGGACGCACGCACACGTGGTCTGGCACGCCATTTTGGCAGCGTCGAATTTAAGGGACTGACCCTATTTAAGCCCTGCCTCTTCCTCATCACACTGCCGGATCTTTAGTGCCTCATAGCCTATTGAGAAAGCGTTCCTTGTGCCGTGATTGTCTCTTCCGTGTACCGCACCGTTCAGCTCCCGTCCTTCGACCACGAACCTCAGCCGCCTGTCCTGACCTTCTGCCTGTCCCTGACTATGACTCTGCCTTACGATTTTGCACCACGCTCACCCTTGGCTGCCACTACAAGCAAGTCCCGCCAGTGGAAGCGACCTGGTAGTTTCCCCCCGCAGCAAATCCATCCCGCTTTACGGCGGGCTCTGGTGAAAACCGGGTTCTACTTAGACTCTGCTCCCTGGTGTGGGCTTCCACCATCGCTTGCAGTGGTCCAGCGGATCCACTACTGCCACCATTACACTGTTGTTTGGATTTGTATTCGCTAGTGTGAATTGTGTCTTCCTTCCCTGTATGTTAATTGATTCCTGGCCAACACCCGTGGCCAGGAATCTTCCAGCACCTTTTCAGTTAACCTGTGTTCCTCCTGATTGACAGTTTTGTTTCCCTATCTGGTTTTGTGTTCTTTCCGCTAATCACCTCTGTTCTGTGTTCGCCTGTTCCCTATTTTAGGATGCTTTACCTGTCACCTGTGCCCGCTATAGGTTTTTTCTCCCTGTTGTTCGCCCGTTCTGTTGCTTGTCGTTCTTTGCTTACCTGACCTTTTGCTTGGACTCCGGTTATCCCTTACTCTCACGATTCTGTACCTCGCTGCCCGTTCTGTTACCGACTTGGACCGCCCAACTACATTTAGCTGTTTTGTGTTTTTTGTCCCTGTCTGTGTTACAACTTGCTCAGTGCAGTTGTTAGTTGGGGCCGGCCTATTAAGAAAGGCAGGGACAGGGGCTGGGACCAGTGTCAGGGCCTCACTTGTGTGTGTACCTGACAGGTGCAGGACACGCTGCAGGTTCACAAGCCTTTTCGCTTCCAGGTGGCAGTGGATGGAATAAGGCAGCGCTGATGTAATGATGGCCGTAGATTTAAGAGACAATCACTCAACATGACAAAAACCCGCACATGTGTGAGGCACGAACGAGCTCCAACTAATTAGAATTAATGGGACTTTTTTCCATAATGCAGCCAAGATATTTACAAGAATATTTGCAAAAACAACAATTTAGAAAGTTCAAAGGGAAATTGTGAGCGTGATCTTTCTTTATTAGCACCAGGGCACCAACAACAGAAAGGAAGAAATGCAAAGGAAGGGAAACATTCGGAGGCTATAACCAATCCCTAACAAACTTCTTGGGGAGGGTTCACACCTTCAGCTTTTTAGATGCAGTTTTGGAAGTCAAAACCAGGAACGGATTTAAAACAAGAAGTCTCGGTCTTTCCTTAAAGGGGTTGTCTCACTACAAGGATTGCTGCTTTTTATGTTAAAGATCTTGCAAAAACAAGTTACTGCAATATGTGTCTATTAAAAGTATCCTACCTATTCTGAGATATCCTCTCTTGTATGGGCTGCATCAGCTCCTCAGGTTGCTATAGCTACAGACCTGTTTGATCTCTCCTGATAGGCTGCCAGCACTGGTCGCTAGAGCTACAGACCTGTTCAGTCTCTCCTGATAGGCTGCCAGCACTGGTTGCTATAGCTACAGACCTGTTTATCTTCCTGATAGGCTGACAGCACTGGTTCATGTAGCTACAGACCTGTTCATCTCTCCTGATAAGCTGCCAGCACTGGTTGCTATAGCTACAGACCTGTTCAGTCTCTCCTGATAGGCTGCCAGCACTGGTTGCTATAGCTACAGACCTGTTTGATCTATCCTGATAGACTGCTAGCACTGGTTGCTGTAGCTACAGACCTGTTTGATCTCTCCTGATAGCTGCCAGCACTGGGTCGCTATAGCTTCAGACTTGTTTGCTATATCCTGATAGGCTGCCAGCACTGGTTGCTATAGCTACAGACCTGTTTGATCTCTCCTGATAGGCTGCCAGCACTGGTTGCTATCGCTACAGACCTGTTCAATCTCTCCTGATACGCTGCCATCACTGGTTGCTATAGCTACAGGCCTGTTTGATCTCTCCTGATAGGCTGCCAGCACTGGTTGCTATAGCTACAGACCTTTTTGATCTCTCCTGATAGGCTGCCAGCACTGGTCGCTATAGCTACAGACCTGGTTTGACTCCCTATGAAGCTGTCAAGCACTCCTGAATTCAAATGATACCAGACCATCTATCTGATAGGCTATCAGCGCTGGTCGCTATAGCTACAGACCTGTTCGATCTCTCTGATAGGCTGCCAGCACTGGTTGCTATAGCTACAGACCTGGCTTCTACTGCAGCCTAGTGGAAGCCAGTAAACACTCCCCTGAATTCAAAATGAAACCAAGAAAACAGGACTGAGGTGAGATGAGTCAATGTAGTGAGACAACCCCTTTAATGTGTGCTCCAATTATGATCCATTCCTCGTCTTAGCATCAAAAACTGTACTAAAAAGCTGAAGGTGTGAACCGATGCTTACAGCTGAGATTGTGTTACAGTTATATCCCATCTAGATTATCTCTGTGGAGCTAAACACATCAGCAGCACAATTCTCTCATTGTCCTGATTCATGTTGAGCTTCAGGAACAGGTCAAGGTTAAACTGAACCCGAATCCATGCGCTTCAATTTGTCTCAACCCAAATCAGTTCTTGATGAAAATCACCCCAAAAAAATGACCATAAATGTGACCTTTATCTTAGATCGAGGTTAGGGTTTCCTTACCGGTTTTGAATGGGTTAAAGGGGTTGTCTCACTACAAGGATTGCTGCTTTTTATGTTGAAGAACTTGCAAAGACAAGTCACTTTGCAATATATATCCATTAACAGTGTCCTACCTATTCCTAGATATCCCCTCCTGTATGGGCTGCATCAGCTCCTCAGGTCGCTATAGCTACAGACCTGGTGTCCTCAGCAGCTCCTCATGGCAGGCCAGTAGGAGCCAGTAAACACTGAATTCAAAAATGAAACTGAGGTAAGATTAATTGATGAAGTGAGACAACCCCTTTAACTCATCTCTTCCGGACCCACAGCACTTTCTCTCCGACATCACTCCTACCTAATGTCACTTCTGGCCCCATGTCACATTAGGGTTACTTATGTGACTTTGGAATGGGATTGACCTTAGACAGAGTGACAGCACAGTAGGGCGGAAGCACCATGAAACAGGTAGGTCACCAGTAGACAAAATCCTAACCATTACCAATTTAGGTGGTCAGGATTAGGGCTTGTTTAGGATTAAGGAAGGTCAGGGTAAAAAAATTCAGATTGAAAACCCCAATTTCTGCAAATTTGGTCAAACTGGTGTAGGTCTAATGGTTTGATATAATGTATCAGTGCAGGATGCTTATATAACAAGGTTCTGTCTGTAAGGGCTTGTTCACACGACATTTTTGTGATCCGTTTTACGGATCTGCAAAACGGATCTAACAATTGTCAGTGTGATTAAAATATTAAGTTCAATGCAAAAGTGCATCGCTTTCTCCGGGAAAATCAGCGTTTCGTTTTTTGAGGCTTTTCCTGCCTTTTGCATCCGCTTTAAAATTGACAGGTCAATTCTTTTTGGGTTTAGCAAGTGAAACCCCATGGGAAAAATTGGAGTGCTTTTTTGGGCCCCTGTCCAAAAAGGCTCCCACCCCGGGTTACTATCATTGCGTTTGCATCCTAAAAGCAGCAAAAAGCGCAGGGAGCGGTTTCAGGGGGTTTAGAGGTGAGGGGCCTTCCCGGGTTTTGGATGGCCCCAATGAGGGGAAAGGCGTGGGTTTGCGGGTGGATCGGGGAAAATCGGGGGGCAATGAAACGGTGAGGGGGGCGGGCGTGATTGAATTGGGGGTGGGGGCAGGACAGTAAATTAAATTTAGGTGGGGGCCCAGGACAGTGATTAAAATGGGGGGTGGGGGGCGGGAAGTAAATTTTTTGGAGGGGGGCGGCTTTTGGGGTGGGGGGGGGGGGGGGGAACGGGTATTGAATGGAGGTGCGGGCAGGGCGTCATTGAATGGAGGGGGCGGGGGGAATTTCATTGAATGGAGGTTGGGGCGGACAGTAAAATTGAATGGAGGTGGGGCGGGACAGTTTTGGGAATTTGGAGGTGGGGCAGGACTTTTATTGAATGGGGTGGGGCGGACATTTTTGAATGGAGGTGGGGGCAGGCAGTGATTGAATGGAGGTGCGGGAAAGGCCCAGGGGGTTTGAATGGGGGGGTTGCGGGCAGACAGTGATTGAATGGAGGGGGCGGGCAGGCCCTTTATTGAATGGGGGTGCGGGCGGGAAAACATTGATTGAATGGGGGGTGCGGGCAGGACAGTTTTTAAAGGAGGTGGGGCGGGGTCAGTTTTTAAAAAGGAGGTGGGGGGAAGGACAGTGATTAAAGGGGAGGGCGGGCAGGCAGTCATTAAATTGGAGGTGCGGGAAAGGGGACCATTAAATTGGGGGGGAAATTTAGGAAAAAGGTTTGGGGGCGGGGACAATCATTGAATGGAGGTGCGGGCAGGAAAACATTTGAATGGAGGTGCGGGGCCAGGACAGTCATTGAATGGAGTTCGGGCGGACATTTATTAAAATTGGAGGTGCCCGGGGGGGGGGCCAAAAGGAAACATTTAATTTTAATGGAGGTGGGGGAAGGACAGTATTGAATGGGGTTTGGGGCAGGAAAGTTTTTAAAATGGAGGTGCGGGCAGGGCGTATTGAATGGGGGTGGGGCGGGACAGTATTGAATGGGGGTGGGGGCAGGACAGTAATTGAATGGGGTGGGGCAGGTTTTTCATTGAAGGGAAAGGTGGGGGGGCAGGAAAACTTGAATGGAGGTGCGGGCAGGACAATCATTAAATTGGGAGGGTGGGGGCAGGACGGGTTTTAAATTGGGGTGCCGGGCAGGACAGTGATTGAATGGGGGTGCGGGCGGGCCCAGTCATTGAATGGGGGTTTGGGGGCCAGGACAGTATTGAATGGAGGTCGGGCAGGCCAGTAAAGGGAATAAAGGTTGGGGCGGAATATTAAAATTGGAGGTGGGGGCAGGACAGTCTTGAATGGAGGTGCGGGCAGGACAGTTATTGAATGGAGGTGGGGGCGGACAGTGATTGAATGGGGTGCGGGCAGGCCCAGTGATTAAATTGGAGGGGGGGCGGACGTGATTAAATGGAGGTGCGGGGGGGAAAATTTCATTGAATGGGGTGGGGCAGGACAGTAATTGAAAAAAAGGTGGGGGCCAGGACAGGGGATTGAATGGGGTGCGGGCAGGAAAATCATTAATTTTAGGTGGGGGCGGACGTATTGAATGGGGGTGCGGGCAGGACATTTGATTAAAAGGAGGTGGGGGAGGAAAGTAAAAGGGAATGGAGGTCGGGCAGGACAAGGGGATTGGGGGGGAAATTGAGGGGTTGGGGGCGGGACACCCCATTGAATGGGGAGGGGGGGGGGAAGGACAGTAAAATTAAAAGGAATTTTTCGGGCAGGCCCGGGTAATTGAATGGGGGTTTTGCGGGAGGACAAAAAATTGGGAATGGAGGTGGGGGGCCCGTCAGTATTGAATGGGGTGGGGGGCCGGACGGGGATTGAATGGAGGTGGGGGGCAGGACAGTGATTGAATGGAAGGTGCGGGCGGGAAACGTAATTGAAGGAGGTGCGGGCAGGAATTTATTAAATGGAGGTGGGGGGCAGGACAGTGATTAAATGGAGGTGCGGGGCAGGCCCATTTAATTGAATGGGGGTTTTGGGGCGGGGGGGGGCCGGGACAGTCATTGAATGGGGTGGGGAAAAAGGACTTTTTTAAAAATGGGGGTTTTGGGGCAGGACATCATTAAAATGGGGGTGCGGGTAGGACAGTATTAATTTGGAGGTGCGGGGGGAAACATTAAATTGAATGGAGGTGGGGGGCGGGAAAAGTATTGAATGGAGGTGGGGAGGGACATTTCTTTTAATGGAGGTGGGGCAGGAAAAATATTGGAATTGGAGGTGGGGCGGGACAGTCTTTGTAAGGGAGGTGGGGGCGGGAAAACCAGTATTGAATGGGGGGTGCGGGCAGGACATTCTTTAAAATGGGGTGCGGGCGGACAGTAATTGAAGGGAAAGGGAGGGGGGCCATTGCGGGGTTAAAAATTTTAAATTGGAGGGGGGGCAGGACGTCATTGAATGGAGGTGCGGGCAGGACATTCTTTGTTTGGAGTGGGGGGGGCAGGACGGGTTTTTGAATGGGGGGTGGGGGGCCCAGGACAGTATTGAAGGGGAAGGTGGGGGGCAAAAAGGGGGTCCCATATTAAAATGGAGGTGCGGGCGGGAACAGTAATTGAAGGGGAAGGTGCGGGCAGGACAGCCCTTTGGGGGGGAAATTTTTGAGGGGGGCGGGCAGGACAGTTTTTGAAGGGAAAGGTTTGCGGGCAGGACAGTATTAAATTTGGAGGTGCGGGCGGGAAACAGTGTTTTGGAATGGAGGTGGGGGCAGGAAAATTTTAAAGGGAATTTGGGGGGGCAGGACAGTCATTGAAGGGAGGGGGCGGGCGGGACATTTGAAGGGAGGTGGGGGCCCAGGAAAATAATTGAATGGAGGTGCGGGCAGGAAAATATTAAAAGGAGGTGCGGGCAGGACAGTGTTGAAGGGAAGGTGGGGGCCCGGGAAAACATCATTAAATTTGGAGGGGGCGGACAGTGATTGAAGGGAGGTGGGGGCAGGAAAAGTGATTGAATGGAGGTGCGGGCAGGCCATTTCATTAATTGGAGGGGGGGAAAGGGACGGGAATTAAATTTGGGGTGGGGGCCGGAAACAGTGATTAAATGGGGGTGGGGGCGGGCGGGTGTATTGAATGAAGGTGCGGGCGGGAACAGTCATTGAATGGAGGTCGGGCGGACAGTATTGAATGGAGGGGGGGCCGGGGTTTGTAGGAAATTGGGGAAGGGAATTAAAGGGGGGCGGGAACAGTCATGAATGGAGGTGGGGGCAGGACAGTGATTGAATGGAGGTGGGGCCCGGGGAATATTGAATGGAGGTGCGGGCAGGAAAATCATTAAAATTGGAGGTGGGGCGGACAGTAAATTGAATGGGGGTGGGGGGCGGGACAGTTTTTGAATGGAGGTGGGGGGCCAGGAGGGTCTTTGAATGGGGGTTTGGGGGAAAGGAAAATGTTTTAAATGGGGGTGGGGCGGGGCAGTTTTTAAAGGGAGGGGGGGGGCAGGACAGTCTTAAAATGGAGGTGCGGGCGGACATCTTTGGGAAGGGAGGTGGGGGGCCAGGAAGTTTTAAAAGGGGGAAGGGGGGGCGGGCAGGACGGGAATTGAAGGGAAGGGGGGGGAAAGGAAGTATTGAAGGGAAAGGGTGCGGGCGGGACGAAGGGAAATAAAGGTGCGGGCAGGTAAATTCTTTTAAATGGATGGGCGGGCAGGACAGTGTTTTAAATTGGGGGTTTGCCGGGCGGAAGTTTTTGAATGGAGGTGGGGGCCCAGGCAGTGTTGAATGGGGGTGCGGCAGGAATGATTAAATTTGGGGGTGGGGCGGGAAAGGGTCATTAAAAGAGGTGCGGGCGGAAAGAATGGGGAAAAAGGGGAAGGGGCGGGGGGGGGGCAGGACAGTGATTGAATGGGGGTTTGCGGCGGGAAACAGTGATTGAAGGGAGGTGCGGGCGGGGACAGTGATTGAAGGGAAGGTGGGGGCAGGACATTTATTGAATGGGGGGCCCGGGGGCGGACAGGGGATTGAATGGAGGTCGGGGGGGAAAATTTTTGGGAAGGGAAAGGTGGGGGCAGGAAAATCATTGAATGGGGGTTTGGGGGGGGAAACTTTCCATTGAAGGGTTGGTGCGGGCAGGACAGGATTGAAATGGGGGTGCGGGCAGGACAGTGGATTGAATGGGGTGGGGGGCAAAAAATTCATTGAATGGAGGTGTGGGCAGGACAGTATTGAAGGGGGGGGGAGGGCAGGACAGTTTTTAAATGGAGGGGGGCGGGCGGGGACAGTAAATTAAAGGGAAGGTGCGGGCAGGGGACAGCATTAAATTTGGAGGTGGGGGCCCCGGGACAGTGTTTGGGGGGGAAAGGAGGGGGTGGGGGCAGGACAGTTCATTAAAATGGAGGTGCGGGAGGACAGTCTTTGAATGGAGGTGGGGAAAGGACATCTTTGAATGGGGGGTTGCGGGCGGGCAGCCATTGAATGGAGGGGGCGGGCAGGACAGTATTGAATGGAGGTCGGCAACAGTATTGAAGGGGAGGTGGGGGGGTCGTTTTGAAAGGTTGGGGGGGAAATTTGAATGGGGGTTTGGGGGGGTGCAGAACGGGGGGGTGCTTTGAATGGAGGTGGGGGGCCAGGACAGTATTGAATGGAGGTGCGGGCAGGACAGTTTTGGGAATGGGGGGTTGCGGGCAGGGCAGTATTAAATTTGGAGGTGGGGGCAGGACAGTCTTTTGGAAGGGGAGGTGCGGGCGGCAGTCTTTGAATGGGGGTGGGGGGCGGGAAAGTCATTGAATGGAGGGGGGCAGGACAACATTGAATGGAGGTGGGGCGGGACGTCTTTGGGAATGGAGGTGCGGGCAGGACATTTATTGAATGGAGGTGGGGGCCCAAGGGACGTATTGAAGGGAGGTGGGGCAGGACAGTTTGGGAAGGGAAGGTGGGGGGCAGGCAGTCATTAAATGGGGGTGGGGGGAAGGCCCTGAATTTAAATTGGAGGTGCGGGCAGGAAAGTTTTGGGAATGGGGGTGGGGGCCCGGACAGTCATTGAAGGGGAGGTTGGGGCGGGTTTTGGGAGGGGGGGATCAAAAAATTGTTGGGCGGGGGGGCAACAAATATTAAATTAGGTGCGGGGCAAGAGGGGTCCGGGGGTTGGTTTGAAGGGAGGTGCGGGCAGGACACCATTGAATGGAGGTGGGGAGGAAAATCTTAAAATGGAGGTCCCGGGCGGGAAATATTGAATGGGGGTGCGGGAGGATTTTGTTGGGGTAGAAATTGAAGGGGGTGCGGGGGGGGACAGGTTTGAAGGGGAGGGCGGGCGGGAAAACAGTGATTGAATGGGGGTTTGCGGGCGGGACAGTCTTTTGAATGGAGGTGGGGGAGAAAATTTATTGAATGGGGTGCGGGAGGGACATTTGATGGGGTGGGGGTGGACGGGTTTTGAATGGAGGTGCGGGCAGGACATTAGGGGAATGGAGGTGCGGGCAGGACAGTGATTGAATGGAGGTGCGGGCAGGACAGTGTTTGAATGGAGGGGGCGGGCAGGCGGGTCTTTGAATGGAGGTGCGGGCAGGGACATTCAGGGGAAATGGAGGGGGGGGGCCCGGGGGACAGTCATTGAAGGAGGTGGGGGCAGGACAGTCATTGAATGGAGGTGCGGGGCCGGGGAAAAACGGGAAAATTTAAGGGAGGTGCGGGGGGGGACGGGTTTTGAATGGGGTTGCGGGAAAGGAAAAGTAATAAATTGGAGGGCGGGGGGGGGCCCCGTCTTTGGGAATGAGGTCGGGCAGGACAGTATTGAAGGGGAGGTGGGGGCAGGACAGTAATTAAATTGGGGGGTGCGGGGGCATGAAAACCGGGGTCATTGAATGGAGGTGGGGCAGGTAGTGTTTGGGAATGGGGGTTTTGGGGGGCAGGCCCAGTATTGAATGGGGGTGCGGGCAGGACAGTATTGAATGGGGTTGGGGGCGGGAAACATTTTTTTTGAATGGAGGTGCGGGAAAGGTGTCATTGAATGGAGGTGCGGGGGCGGGAAAAACGGGTCATTTGAATGGAGGGGGGGGGAAAATGACGGGGGTCCAAAAAATTGAATGGAGGTGCGGGCAGGACAGAAATTGAAGGGAAGGTGGGGGCCCAGGACAGCCCTTTGAATGGGGGTGCGGGCGGGGACAGTATTGAAGGGGAGGGGGGCGGGGCCGGGGAAAAGCCCATTGAATGGGGGTTTGGGGGGGCAGGACGGGTTGAAGGGGGGTGCGGGCAGGAAGTTTTAAAAGGGAGGTGCGGGCAGGACAGTCATTGAATGGAGGTGCGGGCAGGAATTTCTTTTGAATGGGGTGGGGGGGCGGGGACAGTGTTTTGGAATGGAGGTGCGGGGGCAGGACATTATTGAATGGGGGGGGGAGGTCGGGAAAGGACCGGGGGTCATTTTGAAGGGAGGTCCCGGGCCCCGGACATTATTAAAAGGGGTGCGGGCAGGACAGTAATTGAATGGGGTGGGGGCCCAAAGGACAGTTTTTGAAGGGAGGTGCGGGAGGACAGTAATTGAATGGGGGTGGGGGGCAGGACTTCAAGAATGGAGGGCGGGCAGGACATGATTGAATGGGGGTGGGGGGGCGGGAACATAAATTAAAATTGGGGGTTGGGGGGAGGCCCAGTCATTGAAATGGAGGGGGCGGGCAGGAAAATATTGAATGGAGGTGCGGGCGGGAAACCAATTTGGGAATGGGGGTTTGGGGCGGGGCATTTGTTTTGGAAAGGGAGGTGCGGGCGGGGACATATTGAATGGGGTGCGGGAGGAAAAGTATTGAATGGAGGTGGGGGCGGACATCTTTGAAGGGAGGTGGGGCAGGAAAAAACCACCCCCCTGTTTTAAAAACCACCCGGAAAGGGGATCCCGAAAAACGCAAGTGAAAAACTTTTCAAAACGGATCCAAATAAAGTAAAAAAACTGCGGGCGTTTTGGGGATCGTTTAAAAACAAAATGCTTTTTTTCAATTGTCAAAAAAGGGATCCAAAAAAAGGATCCAAAACGCCGGTGAACAACCCCGGAAAGGCCCCAAGTTCCCCGGGCTTTTTTTTGGGCACTTTTCCCGCCACGTATTGCGACCCGAACTGCGCCTAGAAAACGGGGAAAAATGCCCCCCCAAACATTATTTTTAACCCAACATTCTCTTAGAGAACTTGGATTTTGCCTCCTTCCCCGGTTCGTGGATTAACGTTTACAATATAATACAGTAATTGACACGTCATTCATTCACGGCGCTTTCACACCAAGCAAGTAATGCTTGTCTATGGGGCCGGCGGGCTTCCGGCCCCCCCATGCCTCGGGATTATGCGCCGATCAGCGCGACGCTCGAAGACCCGGCGTTATTGCGGGGCGTACTGTACATCCCCCCGGCCCGAGCGTCCAAAGGCAGCGCTGCCCAGTGCTAGCAGAGGGGAGTGCCACCGGCGTTTCGCTCTGCTACTCTTCCTGATAGGTCTAAGGCCTTAAGCCTTAAACCAAGCAGGCGCCGGCCCCCAGTGCTGATGTGGGAAGCGCGATGACGTCACATCATTGCGCCACCCGTGCTGAGCACAGAGGCTGGAGTGTGTGGCACCGAGGGAGTGTGGACAGAGGTAAGTAAGCTATTTCTTATTTTACTGGCCCTGCCTGCCCATATAGCCCCCTAAAGCCTGCCTATATAGCCCCCCTAAAGCCTGCCTATATAGCCCCCCTAATGCCTGCCTATATAGTCCCCCAAAGCCTGCCTATATAGTCCCCATAAGCCTGCCTATATAGCCTCCCAGCCTGCCTATATATCCCCCAAAGCCTGCCTATATAGCCTCCCAAAGCCTGCCTATATAGCCTCCCAAAGCCTGCCTATATAGTCCCCCAAAGCCTTCCTATATATCCCCCCCAAAGCCTGTCTATATAGCCTCCCCCAAAGCCTGTCTATATAGCCTCCCCCAAAGCCTGTCTATATAGCCCCCCGAAGCTTTCCTATATAGCCCTATAGTCCCCCTAAAGCCTGCCTGACTGTATAGTCCCTATAGCCCCCCTAAATCTTGCCTACCTATATAGCCCACCTGAAGCCTGCCTGTATAATTATATGGGGCCCCTATATCTACCTAAACCCTGCCTACCTATCTATATGGCCCTTATAGCCCACCTAACCCCTGTGTACCTGTATGGCTCCATATACCTACCTAAACCCTGCCTGTCTACCTATTTAGCCCCCAATAGCTACCTAAACCCTACATGCCTACCTACAGTATATGGCCCTATAGCCATCCTATAGCCTGCCTGCCTATTTGGGGCCCCATATAGCCTATTTACCTACCTGTCTACCTATGTGGGTCTCACCTATAGTCAAGCTACCTGGGGCCCACCTACAGCCTACCTGTGGTCCTCCTACTGCATACCTACCTACTTGGGGCCTAAATACTGCCTACTTAGTGCCAGGGTAAGGTCAGGGTAAAAAAATTCAGTTCCAAAACCCCAATTTCTGCAAGTTTGGTCAAACTGGTATCAAACTGAACAGGGCTAATTGAGCAGTACTAGTCCTAATGGTTTGATATAATGGTTCAGCGCAGATACAATGTATCAACCTTGAGTTCAGGATATTAATATAACAAAGGTTCTGTCTAGTCTGTCTGTAACCTGCCTGTAACCTACCTTCCTAATTGAGACCTGCCTAACTACTGCCTACCTACCTAGGATCTACATACCTGCCTGGGGCCTATTAACTACCTACCTACCTCATGACTACAAACCTACCTACCTAGGGCCAACCAACCTATCTCAAGGGGGGTCTACCAGCTTATATGATTCAAAGGGGTACAGGCCATAGCTGTAACACAATCTCCAGGGGGTGAATCCTCTGTTCCTCCCCTCTCCTCGAGGTGATTGGACCTCTAATCTCTAATGACCTTTACCCACTCTCTCACCCATGGAATATTTCTACAGATTTGGGGGGCAGGGAGTGAGGTGATGGAAAAATAAGGATTCTAAGATATTTGTATCCAAATCTGCAGGGACGAGTGGTGGCCAGGAGAAGTCATGATGGCGGTCTGGACCAAATGCAGAACAAAAGGGAAAGTCAATGACTCAGTAGAGAAACTTCATCTGTGAGTCACTAGATGTAACTACACTGTAATCACTTATATGTCTGCAGAGCCTGTGTACACTGGTATCTACTACTATATGGTAACTGTATGGAGGTGATATACATTCGGCAGATCCTGTGTACACTGGTAACTACCACTATATGGCAATAATATTGATCTTTATTCAGTAATACTATAGGGGTATTATTCAGTCACTGTGTGGTGGTAATTTGTGGTCTTGTTCTGGCGGTATAATCAGATCCATATGTAGTAGTGGTATTGGTAATGTTGGTTTGGGCATAGTGGGATTTGTTTGGTAGCAGTATGATGGTGATATTTAGGGTGAGGTGTTCACTCCTTGTATTATGTAGTAACTGCATTACTTAAGAGGTCCCGGTAAATGTTCATGGTTGGGGGGGGGGGAGGGCAAAAGTTTGCTTCTCTAGTTACGCCTCTGTGTATGGGTATTCTCATCCTAAGTACCTGTGGCACATCCCAAGACGTTCCAACATGACAACGATCCAAAACCCGAGGCCAAGTCGAATTGTCATTGGCTACAGCAGAACAAAGTGAAGGTCCTGGAGTAGCCGTCTAAGTCTCCTGACCTCAATATCATTGAGCCACTCTGGGGAGATCTCCAGCAAAGCACAGTTCATGCAGGACAGCCCAGGAATTTACATGAACTGGAGGCTTTTTGCCAAGAAGAATGGGCAGCTTTACCATCTGAGAAAATAAAGAGCCTCATCCACAACTACCACAGAAGATTTCAAGCTGTCATTGATGTTGGAGGGGGAAATACACAGTATTAAGAACTGGGGTATGGGAACTTTACATCAGGGTCATTTGGATGTTTTTGGTTGTCATTATGATTTAAAAAGAGAAAACACAGTACAGGCAGTCCCCGACTTACACCGTTCTGACTTACATCTGTCCCCTAATTACAAACGGAGACTTATGGGGCATGCTGGCACTTGTAGTTCCATGTTCCACAGTAGACAGTAGCTGTGGAACGACAAGTTCCAGCATGCCACAGCAGCATATGAGGTGAAAATGAGGTGAAACTTCTTAACAAGGACACAGACAGCAAAACAAATGTAAAAACCCTTCCCTGCACTGTCCGAAATGAAAAAGAAACCTTTTGTGCTGGAGTTACATTTAATAAATCTACCTGTTCCGACTTACATACAAATTCAACTTAAGAACAAACCTACAGTCCCAATCCCGTTCATAACCTGGGGACTGCCTGTAGTTTGACAATAAATGGCTTCACCCAACCACTAACTGTGAGTGGAAAAAAAGATTTTGGGTTATCATTCATATTCTCTGAAAAAAAGGCCAAGAAAGCAAAAATTCTGCCGGAGTGTGCAAGCTTTTGAGTACAACCGTACTTAGGGTGAGAATACCCCTACAATATCTGCCCCCACTATCGGACTGGGGTGCCCAGGGCCCACAGGTGGAGTTGACTCTAGGGGCCCACCAGTTGAGTTGTTTATGGTCCCAAAAGTGGAGTTTATTTTAGGGGCCTACCCTACAGCTACTGTAAATGCCTCTTACTTTTTACCTCTGTTTCTCTGTTTTTTGCCTCTGCTGAGGATGCATATGCAGTTAAAAAGACAACTCAGGGGCCCACCGGGGGCTTTCCCTATTGCCCTGTTGCCCTGTGGGCCAGTCCAAGTCTGCCTGCCACAGCTGTATATTTGCTACAATTGCAGACAGACTAGACAGGGCTGTAGAATAAAACCTGCTGGACTCCAGGTTGATATATTTTACCTGCACCAGTGTTGGATTGGGGTGTCTGGGGCCCACAGGTGGAGCTGACTCTAGGGGCCACCAGTTGAGCTGCTTCTGGGTCCACCGGTGGAGTTTATTTTCAGGGTCCACCCTTCAGTTACTGTAAATGCCTCCTATACTCTGCATCTTGCTTTTTGCCTCTCTTTCTATGCGTTTTTGCCTCTTCTGAGGATTTTTGCAGTTAAAAACAACTTCAGGTCTACCATTATCAGGGGCCCACCGGGGGTTTCCCCTATTCCCCTGTGGGCCAGTCCGAGCCTGACCTGCACTGATACATTGTATCAGACTGTTAGGACTAGTAGTAGTATAATGTTGTACCGTGTTA
The DNA here is from genome assembly GCA_025379985.1 of Phyllomedusa bahiana. NCBI lineage: Eukaryota > Metazoa > Chordata > Amphibia > Anura > Hylidae > Phyllomedusa > Phyllomedusa bahiana. The sequence goes on along the minus strand of JAODAL010002664.1, from coordinate 35,480 downwards.
GCCATAGAAAGTAATAGAATAGTGAAGAAATCAGGCGATACCTTTTTCAGGCTAACTGAGTATATTTGATGGTGAGCTTTCGAGAGAACTAGCTCCCTTCTTCAGATAAGATGTTATACAAGAAATTGAAAATTCACAGACTTTTTATACACAAAAGACATGGACCTTCCAAGGGTCCTAGAATTCTTAAAAATAACAAAATGCAATATAAGCAGAGAAGTCATTTACGGCAGGTTCAAGATATCAACTGTCTGGAAACCTGCCGTAAATGACTTCTCTGCTTATATTGCATTTTGTTATTTTTAAGAATTCTAGGACCCTTTGAAGGTCCATGTGTTTTGTGTCTAAAAAGTCTGTGTATTTTCAATTTCTTGTATAACAACCGGTCTGAAGAAGGGAGCTAGTTCTCTCGAAAGCTCACCATCAAATATACTCAGTTAGCCTGAAAAAGGTATCGCCTGATTTCTTCACTATTCTGTTAGGACTAGTGTTACTCAAATCTATCCCTGTTCAGTTGGGGGACCTGCACCTATCACACTATGCTGGCATATCCTATCTGCATGCCATCAAAATGTGAGATGACAACATCCCTTTAAGATAGTAATATCACTTTTAGTCTCTCAGTGATAGCTCTCATTCACCGACAGCAAGCAGAGATGTTGAACATGGTGAGGACATTGCATGCATAGAAGATTAGAAAGATGCATGACATGAAATAGCCATCTTGGTGCCAGTAACCCCCGCCTGCCCTGCCGCTCAGTGATTGCCTTGTGTCCTCTTTCACCTGGCAGGAGTCCGAGGAGAATTTTTGCAATCAAACAATAGGAGCAGACAATGGTCTGTGAACATGGACTCCACCACAACGATGATCCCGCTCCAGCCACATTCTCAGGATGTCAGAGCAAAAGTCAAACGCTGAATGGTCCCATTGTTCCCGGAGAACATTTCCAAACTTACAGAAAGCAACCCCACGCGCCAGGCGTGTTTACACCGGAGGGGTCATGTAACCAACAAATGGGCAAGTTATTGTTTAGCAAAGAAACCAAATTCAAGACAAATCAAAGTTCATCTCCCGTGAGAAAACATTTCTTTTGTCAAGTTTTTAAAAATTATATTCAGACTCCTTTGTACATCAGTTTATTAGAAAGCTAAGTCAATACCATAGGAGCCACTGCCACCGCTGCATCACAGCCTTTCTTTCTTGTGCAGCCATTCTCTACTCCTAAGTGACAACTCCTCAGGCAGTGATAACATCTGTCATACTGACCGTGCTCGTCTTTCCCTGATGAATTGAAAATGGGGTAAATAGAATTTTGGAAATCCTAACACAATAGTAAAGCCAATATACTTATTGCCACCCAGCTCCCCCAGAATATGCATCAAATATGCCTAATTACTTATCCTGTACTGATCCTGAGTTACATCCTGTATTATCCTCCAGAGCTGCACTCACTATTCTGCTGGTGCAGTCACTGAGTACATACATTACTTATCCTGTACTGATCCTGAGTTACATCCTGTATTATACTCCAGAGCTGCACTCACTATTCTGCTGGTGCAGTCACTGTGTACATACATTACTTATCCTGTACTGATCCTGAGTTACATCCTGTATTATCCTCCAGAGCTGCACTCACTATTCTGCTGGTGCAGTCACTGTACATACATTACTTATCCTGTACTGATCCTGAGTTACATCCTGTATTATCCTCCAGAGCTGCACTCACTATTCTGCTGGTGCAGTCACTGTGTACATACATTACTTAACCTGCACTGATCCAGAGTTACATCCTGTGTTATCCTCCAGAGCTGCACTCACTATTCTGCTGGTGCAGTCACTGTGTACATACATTACTTTCTATCCTGAGTTACATCCTGTTTATCCTCCAGAGCGCATCACTATTCTGCTGGTGCGGGTCACTGTGTACTTTACATTTACTTATCCTGTACTGATCCTGAGTTACATCCTGTTTTATCCTCCAGAGCTGCCTCACTATTCTGCTGGTGCAGTCACTGTGTACATACATACATTACTTATCCTGTACTGATCCTGAGTTACATCCGGTATTATCCTCCAGAGCTGCACTCACTATTCTGCTGGTGCAGTCACTGTGTACATACATATTAGTTATCCTGTACTGATCCCGAGTTACATCCTGTATTATCCTCCAGGAGCTGCAGCTCACTATTCTGCTGGTGCAGTCACTGTGTACATACATTACTTATCCTGTCTGATCCTGAGTTACATCCTGTATTATCCTCCAGAGCTGCGCTCACTATTCTGCTGGTGCAGTCACTGTGTCCATACATTACTTATCCTGTTCTGATCCTGAGTTACATCCTGTATTACACTCCAGAGCTGCACTCACTATTCTGCTGGTGCAGTCACTGTACATACATTACTTATCCTGTACTGATCCTGAGTTACATCCTGTATTATACTCCAGAGCTGCACTCACTATTCTGCTGCTGCAGTCACTGTGTACATACATTACTTATCCTGTACTGATCCTGAGTTACATCCTGTATTATCCTCCAGAGCTGCACTCACTATTCTGCTGGTGCAGTCACTGTGTACATACATTACTTATCCTGTTCTGATCCTGAGTTACATCCTGTATTACCTCCAGAGCTGCACTCACTATTCTGCTGGTGCAGTCACTGTGTACATACATTACTTATCCTGTACTGATCCTGAGTTACATCCTGTATTAACCTCCAGAGCTGCACTCACTATTCTGCTGGTGCCGTCACTGTGTACATACATTACTTACTGTATTACCTTTACTGATCCTGATCCAAAGTACAGCAAAGCCTCTTTTGAGTCAGCTGCTGTTTATTTAAAAAAAAAAAAAAAAAACACTCACAGATTTCAGTTTCCAGCCACTATCAGACTGGGATGCTTGGGGTCCACCAGTGGAGTTAATTCTTGGGGCGCACTCCACAGCTACCATACATACTGCACATGCTCCTTGCTTTCTGCCTCCTCTTCTCTGAATGAAAGTGTTATGCGCCAAACTTTGTATGATAGTTTTGTACCAAACTTTGGCGCATTAAAATGTGTCGTCAGGCACACATTGCGCCAAGTCTGGACTTACACTTGTTCATACATATATACAACTGGTAATATACAGCAAAAAAATGGCAAAGTCATAGATGTCGCCGCTTTTCGTTGTACAGTTGAAACCAGAAGTTTCCATCCACTATATAGAAAGCCCCATCTGCAGGTTTTTCTCATTCTCTGACATAAAATCAGAATAAACCTTCCCCGTTTTAGGTCAATTAGGAACCACAAATATTTATATTTGCCAAATGCCAGACTTTTTTAAGTCATTTTTATTACTTTCTGTGAAGTCAAAGGTTTCCATACACTGGGATTACTCTGCCTTTAAACAATTTGGGACCGCCCATATGATGTCAGGTCTTTGGAAGTTAATTAGAGACACACCTTTTGGATGTTTTTTTTAATGCACACCAGAAACACACTGCTTCTGTGTGTAACATCATGGGAAAGTCTAAAGAAATCAGCCAAGATATCAGGAAGAGAATTGTGGACTGGCACAAGTCTGGATCATCCTTGGGTGCAATTTCCAGATACCTGAAGGTGCCTCGTTCATCTGTACAAACAATTATACACAAGTACAAACAAGATGGGAATGTCCAACCATCATACCGCTCAGGAAGGAGACGGGTTCTGTGTCTCAGAGAACATGCTTTGGTCCGACATGTGCATATCAACCCAAGAACAAAAGCAAAAGACCTTGTGAAGATGCTGGTGGAAGCTGGTAAGATTGTGTCATTATCCACAGTGAAACGAGTACTGTATCAACATGGGCTGAAATGCCGCTCTGCCAGGAAGAAGCCATTACTCCAAAAGAAACATAGAAAAGTCAGATTAATGTTTGTAAATGTGCAAAAGAACAAAGACCTACATTTTTGGAGACATGTCCTGTGGTCTGACAAAACTAAAATTGAACTGTTTGGCCATAATGACCATCGTTACATTTGGAGGAAAAAAGGGAGAAGCTTGGAAGCCTAAGAACACCATCCCAACTGTGAAACACGGGGGTGGCAGCATCATGTTGTGGGGTTGTTTTGCTGCAGGAGGGACTGGTGCACTTCACAAAATAGATGGCATCATGAGGAAAGAAGATTATGTAGCAATACTGAAGCAACATTTCAAGACATCAGCCAGGAAGTTAAAACTTGGGCGGAAATGGGTCTTCCAAATGGATGTTGACCTGAAGCTACTGCCAAACTGGTTAGAAAAGTGGCTTAAGGAAAACCAAGTCAATGTTTTGGAGCGGCCATCACAAAGCGCTGATCTCAATCCTATTGGAAATGTATGGGCAAAGCTGAAAAGGCCGGTGCGAGCAAGGTGACCTCCAAACATGGCTCAGTTACACAAGTTCACCAGTCAGGAGGAAGGGGCCAAAATTCCTACCAACTATTGTGAGAAGCTTGTGAAAGGATCCAAAATGTTTAACCTGAGTCATACAGTTTAAGGGCAAAGCTACCAAATACTAAGGAAATGGATGGAAACTTTTGACTTTGTAGAAAGTAATAAAAATTCTCTCGTTATTCTGGCATTTGGCAAATATAAATAATTCTGCTTTCATGTCAGAGGGAGAAAAATGTAGATTTAGAATGTAAGCAGCACAAGGCTCCCTCCCCATTACATACACAAGTGGTGGAGTCTGCGGGTCCATTATATGGCATGTGCTCTCATCAAAGATTTCAGCTGTCCAATCAGTTCATAAGGATATCACTATTGTGCTGCTGACAGGACTAAGGGAGAACAGATTTACTGTCTAAAGCAGTGGTATTCAAACTGCGGCTCTCCAGCTGTTGGGAAACTACAACTCCCATCATGCCCACTGTTATAGATTACATAAATGCATGACGGGAGTTGTAGTTTCCCAACAGCTGGAGAGCCGCAGTTTGAAGACCCCTGGTCTAAAGCTTCTACTTTTGCTCTACTTGTTGGTTAACTTTCTTTCGAAAAAGGAAAAATTAAACTAACGTCTCTACACTAGGGGCGCTCTTTGTCATTGAAAATAGTGAAACAAGAGGAAGTCAGCACAAAGGCACGCTCACGTCAATGACTTTCTAGAATTGAGATAATTTGTGGCTGACAGAGAACCTTACGTGTCATGTTTGGTTAGATAATTGCTCTTTGGTGGCAGAGCTCACACAATAGATTCTGTTATTTGTATCTCAACGAAGATGAGGAAAGATAATGAAATTCCAGGAATTAGTGACAGCATCTGCAGTTCCTCATAAATAATGATGATGGAGCTGACACGTTATTGGAGACAACAACTGGTTCTGTTACCCAATTAATCAACAAACTTCACTGACCTGAGTCGTGAGTCTTTTTGGGTCACATGGAGGAGGCCATTCTGTCTACCATGTTAAGTGAGAAAAGGGTTACAAGGTTATCCCCAAGATCTCCAAGCCGTACTCCCAACCGGTGACTCTACATATGATTTGGTTGGAAGGTCCGGTGGTAAGTCAAGGAATAGTATTGCATGGTTTTGGGTCAATGGTAAATTCAACCCAAATGTACAACACCCAAAAAATGATCCAAACCCTAAGCTGGGTTTAGGGTATTTATAGTGTTTTAGCAATTAAGCTATTGCCACGATGCTTACTAGTGCTTACCAGTGCCATGTCCAATATCCCATCAGATATCACTTCCAGTTACCACAAAATTAGCTGCCACTTTGTTATGGTAACCAGAATTGACGTTGAAAACCAGACTGAGTGTGCCGCACGGTAAGCTAAGCTCTAAAACATACAGATTCTCCTTGGATCCCACTTAGGCAGGAGGAAAGGGCGTAACTACCGGGGTAGCAGACGTAGCAGCTGCCACGGGGCCCGGGCTCTTAGGGGGCCCGGGGCAACCGCTGACATGTCTGCTCCCCTGGCAGTGCGGCTCCTGTGCCCGCTGGCAGTGAACATCCCGGTTCACTGCCGGCGAGGCAGAGCTGCGGGGCCTGGTGCATGCTGCCTCTGAACGTCCGGGCCCTCCGGCCTGAGCGTTCATGGCAGCCAGTGTTAGCAGAGTGGAGCCGCATGCGCTCCGCTCTGCTAACCAACTAGCAGGCGCCGGCGCACAGTGCAGACGTCGACTGTGCAATGACGTCACATCATTGCGCAGCCCGCGCCGTGCACAGACTGGCCAGGAGCTGAGCTGCGAGGGAGCGTGGGACAGGTGACTAAGGGTTTTTTTTTAACATAAAAATGTTCAAAAATATGCCTATGTGAACCCCTGGTTATATGCCCTGCCTATATGACCCCCCTGCCTATATGACCCCCCTGCCTATATGACCCCCCCTGCCTATATGACCCCCCTGCCTATATGACCCCTCTGCCTATATGACCCCCCTGCGTATATGACCCCCCTGCTTATATGCTCTGCCTATATGACTCCCCTTGCTATATGACCCCCCCTGCCTATATGACCCCCCCCTGCCTATATGACCCCCCTGCCTATATGCCTTGCCTATATGACCCTCCTGCCTATATGACCCTCCTGACTATATGCCCTGCCTATATGACCCCCTGCCCCCTGTTGGTGTAATACACCCCCTGTTACTGTGATACACCTCCTGTTACTGTAATACCCCCCTGTTACTGTAATAAACCCCCTGTTACTGTAACACATCCCCTGTTACAGTAATACATCCCATGTTAGTGTAATACACCCCCTGTTGGTGTAATACACCCCCTGTTACTGTAATACTCCCCTGTTGGTGTAATACACCCCTGTTGGTGTAATACACCCCTGTTATTGTAATACGCCCCCTGTTACTGTAATACATCCCCTGTTACAGTAATACATCCCCTGTTAGTGTAATACACCCACTGTTGGTGTAATACACTCTCTGTGACAGTAATACCCCCTGTTGGTGTAACACACCCCCTGTTACAGTAATAAATCCCCTGTTAGTGTAATACACCCCCTGTTGGTGTAAATACCCCTCTTTGGTTACCCAGAATTTACAAACCACCTTTTAAACTGTAAAAACCCACCATGTTAGTGTAATACACCCCCTGTTACTGTAATACAACCTCTGTTACTGTAATACAACCTCTGTTACTGTAATACACCCCCTGTTTTATTGTAATACCCCCTGTTAGTGTAATACCCCCTGTTGGTGTAACACACCCCCTGTCGGTGTAATACACCCTCTGTTGCTGTGAAACACCCCCCAGGGCGTAACTACCGAGGTAGCAGATGCAGCAGCTACCACGGGGCCCGGGCTCTTAGGGGGCCTGGGCCCCGGGTCAACCGCTGACATGTCTGCTCGTCCGGCAGTGCGGCTCCCGGTTTACTGCCGGCGAGGCAGAGCTGCGGGGCCCGGCGCATGCTGCCTCTGAATGCCCTCCAGTGATAGCAGAGTGGAGCCGCTACTAGCAGGGACCGGCACACAGTGCTGACGTGGACTGCACAATGACATCACATCATCGCGCAGCCCGCGCCGAGCACAGACTGGCCGGGAGCTGAGCTGCGAGGGAGTGTGGGGCAGGTGTGTAAGGGACTTTTTTTTTTTCTAATGAAACCCCTTTCCCTATATGGCCCACCTGTCTATATGAACCCCCCCCCGCCTATATGACCCCCTTGCCAATATGCCCTGCCTATATGACCCCCCTGCCTATATTACCCTCCCGCCTATATGCCCTGCCTATTTGACCCCCTGCCTATATGACCCCCCTGCCTATATGACCCCCTATAACATGCCCTGACTGCCTATATGGGGCCACTATAGCCTACCCTATGTCCTGCCTGCCTGTATGGGGCCCCTATAAATTACCCTAAGCCCTGCCTGCCTGTATTGGGTCCCTATAGACTACCTAAGCCCTGCCTGCCTATGTATATGGCCCCTATAGCTAGCTAAGCCCTCTCTGCTTACCTATATGGCCTATACCTACCTAAGCCCTGCCTTCCTCCCTATATGGCCCCTATACTCTGCCTGTCTATCCATATGTGGCCCTATAGCTACCGAAACTCTGCCTGTCTATTTCGGGCCCTATAGTCTACCTAAGCCCTGCTTGATTGTCTATATCTAAATCCTGCCTGCCTAAATGGACCCCCTATAACCTGGGGGGCAGGGAGTGAAGTGCTGGAAAAGTGAGGATTCTAATAATTTTGTGTCTAAATCTCAAGGGACAAGTGGCCGGGAGAAGTTATCATGATGGTCTGGAACGGATGCAGAACAAGAGGGAAAGTCAACAACTCATCAGAGAGTCACAAGATGTAACTACACTTCAATCACATATGTCTGCAGAGCCTGTGTACACTGGTATATACCACTATATGGTCACTGCATGGTGGTAATATACAGCCCCCTGCAGAGCCGTGTACACTGGTGTCTACCACTATATGGTCACTGTATGGTGGTAATATACAGTCTGCAGAGCCTGTGTACACTGGTGTCTACCACTCTATAGTCACTGTATGGAGGTAATATACAGTCTGTAGGGCACCTGTGCACGCTGATACCTACCACTACAGTATATGGTCACTATATGGCGGTACTATTGGTCTTTGTAGACTGATCAGTAATAGTGTAGGGGTATTATTAGTCACTATGTGGTGGTAATTTGTGGTCGTGTTCTGGCGGTATGATCAGGTCCTTATGTAGTGTTATTGGTAATGTTGGTCTTGGTATACTGAGATTTTTTGGTAGCAGTATGATGGTGAAATGTAGGGTGAGGTATATGCCCCTTGTATTATCTAGTAACTGCATGTCCTGGTAAATGTTCGTGGTCGGGAAGGAAGGGTGAGCCCCATCCAAAAGTTTGCTATGGGGCCCAGGCTTCTCTAGTTACGCCCCTGGCAGGAGGGGTATGTGTTAGCCAATTGATATGGGGCTAACCTGTGTCCAAACCAGAGGTGAAAAATCCTCAGTAGAAATCCAAGGAAACCATGTTGGACTTGTCCAATGTTAACCCCTTATCACCACAGCCAGTTTTGACCTCCCTGACAGAGCCCCGTTCTTTAAATCTGACATATATCAATTTATGTGGGAATAACTTTGTGATACTCTAGCCTATCCATGTGATTCAGAGACTGTTTTCTTGTGACATATTGTGCTTTAAGTTAGTAAGAAATTTCGGTCCATACAATCCTTAATTATCTGTGAACAATATCAAAATGTAAAATTTTAAAACTTTGCCAATTTCAAAAGTTAAAAAATTTCTGTGTGCAAAACAGATAGTTATTCCACACAAAATAGTTTATAACTAGTATGTAACCTATGTCCACTGTAGAATGGCATCATTTGTTAAATGTCTTTTTATTTTTTTACGACATTAGGAGGCTTAGAAATTTAGCAGTAAATTTACACATTTTCAAGAAAAAATTTTTTTAGGGACCAGTCCAGTTCTGACCTGGCTTTGAGAAGCCTGCATGTTAGATAACCCCATAAATGACTTTATCTAAGAAACTACACCCCTTAAAGTATTCAAAACAGCATTCAGGAAGTTTATTAACCCATTAGGTATTTCACAGAAATTAAAGCAAAGTCAGAATTTCACTTTGTTTTTGCAGATTTTGAATTTTTATCCATTATTCACTGGAACACAGTAGATGTGACCAGAGAAATGCAACTTAATATCAATTCCCCCAATTCTGCCATTTTAGAGATATCCCATATGTGGCCCTATTGCGCTATTTGGCTCAACCACAAGCCTCAGAATAGGAGGAGCACCTTCCGGACTCTGGGGTCTCATTTTCACGTTTTATTTAGGCGCCATTTCAGGTTTGCAGACGCCCTAAGGTGCTAAAACTTAATAAACACCCCTAAAAAGACTCCATATTGGAAACTTCACCCCTTAAGGAATATATCCAGGGGTGCAGTGAGTATATCGACCCCACGAGAGTTTCACAATTTTTTTTAGTATTTAGCTGTGAAAATGAAGAACATTTTTTTTCAACAATCTGCAATTTTAGCTGAAAATGTTTCATTTTAACAAGGAATCCTGGAAAAAAAACATCCCAAAATTTGTTACGCCATTTCTTCCAAGTTCAGCAATACCCTATATGTTGGTGTAAACTGCTGTTTGGGCGCATGGCGGGGGGTACAAGGGAGGGAGTGTTACTTGGCTCTTGGAAGGCAGATTTTGGCGTGTGCCATTATATAGTCACAGTCTGAAAGCCATAACTTCTTTATTTTTCTGTGCACGGGCTTTATTTTTGCGGGATCGGTTGATGTTTTTATTGGTATAATTTTTAAGGGGAATAAGCTGTTTGATCACTTTTTAATCTGTTTTTGGAAGCTAGGGCAAAGAAAATACTGCACTCCCAGTAGTGTTTTTATTTTTTAAAGCGCTCACCATGCAGTATATGTGACAAGTTAATATTTCTCTGTGGGTCCATACAATTACGGAGATACCCAATTGATACTGTTTTTTTTATGTTGAAGTGCTTTAAAAAATAAGTCTTAATTGTGTAAAACAAATATTTATGCATCGCTGTCTTCTGATAGTCATAACCTTATTTACCCACATACAGAGCTGTGTAAGGGCTTTTTTTGTGGCATGGAATTAATTTGTATTGGTATCACTTTGTCATTTATATGTTTTTGATCACTTTTTATTCCATTTTATCTGCAGCAGCATAAATGAAAATCGCAATTCTGTGACTGTTTTTATTTTTTTGTCTTTTTACGGTGTTCACTGTGCAGGTTAAGTAACAGGACAGATTTATAGGATATCTCCAGTCCATAACCTGCTGCCTCCCCCCCATACATCTCTGCCCTAATCTGCTGACCCTACAATCCCCCTGCTGCCCCTACAATCCTCCTGCTGCCCCTACAATCCCCCTGCTGCCCCTACAATCCCCCTGCTGCCCCTACAATCCCCCTGCTGCCCCTACAATCCCCCTGCTGCCCCTACAATCCCCCTGCTGCCCCTACAATCCTCCTGCTGTCCCTACAATCCTCCTGCTGCCCCTACAATCCCCCTGCTGCCCCTACAATCCCCCTGCTGCCCCTACAATCCCCCTGCTGCCCCTACAATCCCCCTGCTGCCCCTACAATCCCCCTGCTGCCTCTACAATCCCCCTGCTGCCCCTACAATCCCCCTGCTGCCTCTACAATCCCCCTGCTGCCCCTATAATCCCCCTGCTGCCCCTACAATCCCCCTGCTGCCCCTACAATCCCCCTGCTGCCCCTACAATCCCCCTGCTGCCCCTACAATCCCCCTGCTGCTCCTACAATCCCCCTGCTGCCCCTATAATCCCCCTGCTGCCCATACAATCCTCCCGCTGCCACTATAATCCCCCCGCTGCCCCTATAATCCCCCTGCTGCCCCTACAATCCCCCTGCTGCCTCTATAATCCCCCTGCTGCCCCTACAATCCCCCTGCTGCCCCTACAATCCCCCTGCTGCCTCTACAATCCCCCTGCTGCCCCTACAATCCCCCTGCTGCCTCTACAATCCCCCTGCTGCCCCTACAATCCCCCTGCTGCCCCTACAATCCCCCTGCTGCCCCTACAATCCCCCTGCTGCCTCTACAATCCCCCTGCTGCCCCTACAATCCCCCTGCTGCCCCTACAATCCTCCTGCTGCCCCTACAATCCCCCTGCAGCCCCTATAATCCCCCTGCAGCCCCTATAATCCCCCTGCTGCCCCTACAATCCTCCTGCTGCCCCTACAATCCTCCTGCTGCCCCTACAATCCTCCTGCTGCCCCTACAATCCCCCTGCTGCCCCTACAATCCTCCTGCTGCCCCTATAATCCCCCTGCTGCCTCTACAATCCCCCTGCTGCCCCTACAATCCCCCTGCTGTCCCTACAATCCCCCTGCTGCCTCTACAATCCCCCTGCTGCCTCTACAATCCCCCTGCTGCCCCTACAATCCTCCTGCTGCCCCTACAATCCTCCTGCTGCCTCTACAATCCCCCTGCTGCCCCTACAATCCTCCTGCTGCCCCTACAATCCTCCTGCTGCCCCTACAATCCCCCTGCTGCCTCTACAATCCCCCTGCTGCCCCTACAATCCTCCTGCTGCCCCTACAATCCCCCTGCTGCCCCTACAATCCTCCTGCTGCCCCTACAATCCCCCTGCTGCCCCTACAATCCCCCTGCTGCCCCTACAATCCTCCTGCTGCCTCTACAATCCCCCTGCTGCCTCTACAATCCCCCTGCTGCCTCTACAATCCTCCTGCTGCCCCTATAATCCCCCTGCTGCCTCTACAATCCCTCTGCACCATCTACAATCCCCCTGCTGTCCCTACAATCCCCCTGCACCCTCTAGAATCCCCCTGCACCCTCTACAATCCCCCTGCTGCCCCTACAATCTTCCTGCTGCCCCTACAATCCCCCTGTACCCTCTACAATCCCCCTGCTGACCCTATAATCCCCCTGCACCCTCTACAATCCCCCTGCTGACCCTACAATCCCCCTGCACCCTCTACAATCCCTCTGCACCATCTACAATCCCCCTGCTGTCCCTAAAATCCCCCTGCACCCTCTAGAATCCCCCTGCACCCTCTACAATCCCCCTGCTGCCCTACAACTTCCTGCTGCCACTACAATCCCCCTGTACCCTCTACAATCCCCCTGCAGCATCTACAATCCCCCTGCAGCCTCTACAATCCCCCTGCTGACCCTACAATCCCCCTGCACCCTCTACAATCCCCCTGCACCCTCTACAATCCCCCTGCTGTCCCTACAATCCCCCTGCACCCTCTAGAATCCCCCTGCACCCTCTTCAATCCCTCTGCTGCCCCTACAATCCCCCTGCTGCCCCTACAATCCCCCTGTACCCTCTACAATCCCCCTGCTGACCCTACAATCCCCCTGCACCCTCTACAATCCCCCTGCTGACCCTACAATCCCCCTGCAGCCCCTATAATCCCCCTGCAGCCCCTATAATCCCCCTGCAGCCCCTATAATCCCCCTGCTGTCCCTACAATCCCCCTGCTGCCCCTATAATCCTCCTGCTGACCCTACAATCCCCCTGCAGCCCCTATAATCCCCCTGCTGCCCCTACAATCCTCCTGCTGTCCCTACAATCCCTCTGCTGCCCCTGCACCACCATACAAACATCTCCGTCCCTCATCTTCTGTCTCCCTCCCTCCTCCCTTATAGATTGTAAGCTCTGGGGGTCAGGCTCCTCTCTCCTTCTTTATCAGTTTATTATTTAGTGCTTATATTATATTTGTCCTGGTCTCGTGTTATGTATTTGAACCGTTTGGCTCGTACAGAGCTCTGGGACTAATGGCGCTCTACAATGGTGCTCTGCAACGTGGTAATAAATTTGTGTTGCAGCTGTGTTCAGCTCACAGGGGATTGGCTGTTGTCTCCCGTTATACTGGTCATACTGGTTATACTGGTCGCCTCACATATGGAAACTCCAGGAGCCTGGGGCCATTCTACTCTCTGCAGCCCATGCCCATAAGGGCGCGTGACCCTCCCTGTTACCTACTATATTTGGACCCTTGTTACCTGCGCCGCGTATAATAAGATCCCAGAGGCGAATTTACTGGCAGGATGATGGTGACGATGAGAAGGTTCTAATGGGATGAGACAGATTGCTGGAAAATCTAATTCTCTTCTGTAGGCTCTGCTCCTCGTCAGGTCCAATCACCCGAGTTCAGATCAGATCACTGAGAGGGTTTTTTTTTGGTTTTTTTTTAAATTTCTGAATCTTATTAGAATTGGAAATTTTGGAGACAGAACGGTAATTATGGGAAATTTATTTTCATGTGGAAATTTGACTTCCCGTCTAAAACATCCTGCAGAGCGGGACAGTGCCGGCGAACAATGGCGCCCGTTCATCTGGGTGGATATAGAAGTCGATTCCGGCAAAGTCCGACACTTTCATTTATTTATAGCAGTCATCTGCAGAGCGATGCCCAGAGGTGAGGCGCTGCGTGTTACCAAAAAAAAAAAAATTGCTATAATTTTAAACAGCAGAAAAGAATGAACTTACAATTAAATTTGCCATGTGGCTCCTATCAGGCCCCGGGAGAACGGAAACATGTTAAAGGGGTTGTCTCACTATGAGGATTTCTTTTTATGTTAAACAAGCCACTTTGCAATATGTGTCCATTAACAGTGTCCTACCTAGATATCCCCTCTTGTATGGGCTGCATCAGCTCCTCAGGTCACTATAGCTACAGACCTGTTCAATCTCTTCTGATAGGCTGCCAGCACTGGTTGCTATAGCTACAGACCTGTTCAATCTCTCCTGATAGGCTGCCAGCACTGGTTGCTATAGCTACAGACCTGTTCAATCTCTCCTGATAGGCTGCTAGCACTGGTTGCTATAGCTACAGACCTGTTCAATCTCTCCTGATAAGCTGCCAGCAGTGGTTGATATGGCTACAGACCTGTTCAATCTCTCCTGATAGGTTGCCAGCACGGGTTGATATGGCTACAGACCTGTGTGATTTCTCCTGATAGGCTGCCAGCACTGGTTGCTATAGCTACAGACCTGTTAGATCTCTCCTGATAGGCTGCCAGCACTGGTTGCTATAGCTACAGACCTGTTCAGTCTCTCCTGATAGGCTGCCAGCACTGGTTACTATAGCTACAGACCTTTTCAATCTCTCATGATAGGCTGCCAGCACTGTTACTATAGCTACAGACCTGTTCAATCTCTCCTGATAGGCTGCCAGCACTGGTGCATATAGCTACAGACCTGTTCAGTCTCTCCTGATAGGCTGCCAGCACTGGTTACTATAGCTACAGACCTGTTCAATCTCTCCTGATAGGCTGCCAGTGCTGGTCGCTATAGCTACACACCTGGTGTCCTCAGCTGCTCGTCACTGCAGGCCAGTAGTAACCAGTAGAAGCCAGTAAATTAAAAAATTAAACTGAGAAAACAGAACTGAGGTGAATTGATGTAGTGAGACAACCCCTTTAAAGTTTGGGCCCGTCCCCTTTGATACTGGGTAGTGAGAACCTGCGCAGGATTACAGAGGAACAGAGAAAGCAGTGACTCCGGGACGATCATGGGGTGAGGGAAATGGGCCCTCCTATCCTGGTGGAGAATATCAGATCCATAGGGGCCCATTTTTCTTTTTGCTTCGAGGTCCCCAGTCTAGGAAAATATAGTGACAACCCCAGGTGAAGCCGATATGTTGGCCGTACTGGTTGTCACCAGAGCTTCCCCAGACATAAGTATCGCTTGGCCCACTGCTAATACTTTTATTGGGTGGAGGCAAATGAGCTCAAAGCTGTCTCAACAACATTAAGGGACATTGGGCACAGCAGTGCACTGGGCCTCGCCCAAGCACATGACATGGTACCAGGCCACGCTTCTAAACACCCCCAAGAACATTTCAACAAGCCACGCCTCCAACAACCCCCTAGCACACCCAATCATGCCCAGTAGAAAAGCACCAAAACAACATTGGCGTTACCAGGGTCCAAATAGATGTATTTTTATATAATAACATATATTATATAGATAAATACTTACAAAGATGGGTAAGCAGGTGGGACCCCTGGTGGGTAGATAGGTATGGTGGGTCAGACCAGCATCCTTAAAGGGGTTGTCTGGCTACAAAGAATAGCTTTCAAATTGTAGGGAACACAAAATAAAGACATTTTCCAAATATATTGCTTTGTTCCTCTGTTTTCCCTAAGGAGATACAAGTGAATTTATGACCTCCCTGGCTATTTCAGTTCCCTCAGTAACCAACCAGTAAACAATTCTCCCCCTGCTGTTTGTTCAATGAGATAACAGTGAGTGAGGTCATCACACAGGTCAAGGCAGTGTCCTGTGCTGCTCAGCAGTAAAAAGTTTGATTTATGTAAAATAAACAGAACTGTAATTAGGGCTTTTGTTTTGGGGATCAATAAGAAGTCCTGTTAGTAGTTTAGAAGAAGCTAATCTGATCTAATTAGCATCTGATAGCACAGCATGCAAGACTGTACAAGCATGGAGCTTATGCAAATGAGTCAGTCTGAACCAGGAAGTGACAGTATTTCATTCATGCATTCTCTGAAACTCTGAAGGGAGACAACTCCTTTAATAGGGGCTCCTTCAATTGGGACAGAAAAAAAATAAACTCTACCTTTCACAGTCTAAAATTTTCAAGACTAATTGGCAGAGAAGGGAGTCCATAACAGTTACATAAGTAGTGCCAACCCGGAAATTCAGGTCTTGTTCCTTTAATTTCCAAGACATACCTCCAACCTCTGAGGGCCCTTATGCATCTGGGGCCCCCAGGCAACTGCCTAGTGTGCCCAATGGAAAAGACAGCCATGAATGAGCTGCCACCAGGGCAATTAGTGACCGCTTCTTTTCTGCAGAAACAAAGGATCGGACACGTTCAAATTCAAACACAACAGACCAGGGGCATAGCTACAGGGGGTGCAGCGGTAGCAGTCGCTACCGGGCCCTGCAGTCTGAGGGGGCCCAAAAACCCATCTGCCACATAAGGAGACACCAGAATTGTAAGTGGCGCATGGTAGCTGGGGGGTCCCCATGTCACTTTTTGCACCAGGGCCCCGGAGCTTCAAGTTACTCCTCTGCAACCGACGCGTCTTCTCCTCCAGGATCTGCTGTTAGGAAGACTCAGACACCTTCAGGCACCTAGGGCGACCTACATGAACGGGGCTGCGGCAGAAGTCTGGTGTCTTTTTAGCCAAAAAACTAGCGCAGCCCCGTTCGCTCTATTTGTAACCAGGTGCACTCCAGTATCAGGCGCATTATAGAGCGTCTGCAGCACTTTGTAATGCGCCTGAGATCGGGGGGCGTGTGGGAGGCGGGGCGCACTACAACCGTACGAAGCTCCACATTTATAGCTTCAGTACGGTAAATCCAGGCGCATTACTGCTGGAGCAGGTAGAGCACTTTAAAAGTGGTTTACCTGAGCCTGAAGTGTCGCTTTGTAGCTAGAAAGTGCTAAATCTATGACCGGCAGTAGAGCAGGTTCAGAGATTCAGGCGCATTCTATGCTACAAATGTGCAAAAAAAATGGCGCCTGAGCTCCAAAATACATACATGTCGCCCATTAGTAGAGTAAAATGCGCCTGAATCTCTGAAGCTGCTCTACTGCAGGTCATAGATTTAGCACTTTCTAGCTACAAAGTGACACTTCTGGCTCAGGTAAACCACAGTTAAAGTGCTCTACCTGTTCCAGCAGTAAAGCGCCTGGATTTGCCGCACTAAAGCAATAAATCTGTAGATTCATACGGTTGTAGTGCGACACGCCTCCAGCACGCCCCCTATCTGACAGTCCTGGTAAAATTATAGAGTTCAGAGGACTTTCTTCTACTGTGCACATGCTCGGACTGTCCTGTTGAGCCCCGGGGCAAAGTGGACCCCAGATAATAACAGGGAGAAAGAGAGGTAGAGGCAAGAGGCACATGCATTCCCTACCGAATAAGCCCCAAGAATCATCTCCAATGCCGGCACCCCAGTAAAGCACTGAAAGGGTATGAGGACCTTACAAAAAGACTTCAATTACTTGCGCTGCTATACACATTTATTCGTGCTTTAAAACCTGCACCAATGATTTTGTTGAGGATTTTGTTAGATTTACTTGAAGATTTTCCTGCAGATATTTGTATATTGATTTCAGTGGGAGAAACGCAGGGAGGCAAAAACTGGAAAATGTAGCTGCTTCATTAGGGCCTTTTCAGTCTGGTTCTTAAAGGGGTTGTCTCACTACATTGATTCATATCACCTCAGTCCTGTTTTCTTGGTTTCACTTTGAATTCAGAGGTGTGTTTACTTGCTTCCACTAGGCTGCAGTAGAAGCCAGGTCTGTAGCTATAGCAACCAGCACTGGCAGCCTATCAGGAGAGATTGAACAGGTCTGTAGCTATAGTGACCAGTGCTAGCAGCCTATCAGGAGAGATTGAACAGGTCTGTAGCTATAGCAACCAGTGCTGGCAGCCTATCAGGAGAGATTGAACCAGTCTGTAGCTATAGCAATCAGTGCTGGCAGCCTATCAGGAGAGATTGAACAGGTCTGTAGCTATAGCAACCAGTGCTGGCAGCCTATCAGAGAGATTGAACAGGTCTGTAGCTATAGTGACCTGAGGAGCTGATGCAGCCCATACAAGGGGATATCTAGGAATAGGTAGGACACTGTTAATGGAAACATATTGCAAAGTGACTTGTTTTTGCAAGATCTTTAACATAAAAAGCAGTGATCCCTGTAGTGAGACAACCTCTTTAAAGGGGTTTTCTGATCACATTGATTTTACACAGTTAGAACAAGGTAAATAAAGATTGGTGCCAAAAATATTGTTGCTCTGATTTTGCTTCTCTTCAGGGTTAGGAGTTCTTATCCCCTGCTTGTGTACACAAGCTTCCCTAGGCTACCTACCACCTCTCTCTGCTCTAGTGACATCACTCCCTGCTGTGTATTATCAGCAGCGCAGGAGCTAGTTTATTTATCTTACTGACAAACTTTAACCCTTTAGAGTTCTGTAGCCTTGTACCTTGCTCTTAAATTCCCTCCATCACCAATTATCTCTTTAATCGGCTCGTCTAGGAAAAGCAGAGCTGAACCGCCCACAGCCTGAACAGAAAGTGGGAGTCTGAAGCTATAGAACCACACACAGCCTGAACAGGAAGTTAAAACCTGAATCTGTGAAAACATCCACAGCCTGAACAGGAAGTGAGAGCCTGAAGCTGAAGAACCACCCACAGCCTGAACAGGAAAAGTGAGCCTGAATTTATAGAACCACCCACAGCCTGAACCTGAAATGAGAGTCTAAGGCTGTAGAACAGCCCACAGCCTGAATAGGAAGTAGGAGCCTGAAGCTATAGAACCACCCACAGCCTGAACACAAAGTGAGAGCCTAAAGCTGTAAAACCTCCCACTTCCTGTACAGGAAGTGGGAGTCTGAAGCTGTAGAACTGCCCACAGCCTGAACAGAAAGTAGGAGTCTGAAGCTGTAGACTCACCCACAGCCTGAACAGGAAGTGGGAGCTTGAAGTAGTAGAACTGCCCATAGCCTGAACAGGAAGTGGGAGCCTGAAGCTATAGAACCGCCCACAGCCTGAACAGGAAGTAGTTGCTTAAAGCTGGAGAACAGACAAAGGCCTGAACAGGAAGTGGGAGCCTGAAGCTGGCTGTGAAGAGCAAGCGCTGTGAAACAGCATGCTGAGAACACTCCTTTAAAGGTTTTTTCTTCACCATGCAGTTTCGCAGAGCCACACGCTGTGGGTGGGTCTATAGCAGTGATAGACACATCAGTTGTGCTGTTCCTAACTATTCCTGTTACACTCACGTGACTGCTAGAGGTTTAAAAAATATAGTACACAAGACTACAGATTTCTAAAGGGTGAAATCTCATGTTGTTAAGTAAACAAAGACGGTTACTAGAGAAAAGACTCTGCAGGTAGTGACTCACCATAGTCGAACTGTCTGATGTCAGCGTAAAGCAATGAGAGATAAGAGAACAGGTAGAGAAACTTGTGTGCTCTGAGAGGAGATAATATCTTCTTTATTTCCCGACCAGAACAAAATTAGTACAGCAATGTACTTAGTAATAGTCTTTATTTACCTTTCCCAATAATTGTAGTGATACAACCCCTTTATTTTTATGTAGAAAAATTTGCAACAAAATGTGCGCGAGTCTGCGGAAATGTGGAATTCTTTCCAAAATGTTGCAAATTTATCTGCGAACTTCACATCAGTTTCTACCCATGTGAGAGGACCCTTAAAGGGGTTGTATCACTACAACAATTGCTGCTTTTTATGTTAAAGATCTTGCAAAAACAAGTCCCTTTGCAATATGTTTCCATTACCAGTGTCCTACCTATTCCTAGATATCCCCTCTTGTATGGGCTGCATCAGCTCCTCAGGTCGCTATAACTACAGAACTGTTCAATCTCTCCTGATAGGCTGCCAGCGCTGGTCGCTATAGCTACAGACCTGTTCAATCGCTCCTGATAGGCTGCCAGCACTGGTTGCTATAGCTACAGACCTGTTCAACCTCTCCTGATAGGCTGCCAGCACTGGTTGCTATAGCTACAGACGTGTTCAACCTCTCCTGATAGGCTGCCAGCACTGGTTGCTATACCTACATTCTTGTTCAATCTCTCCTGAAAGGCTGCCAGCACTGGTTGCTATAGCTACAGACCTGTTCAATCGCTCCTGATAGGCTGCCAGTGCTGGTTACTATAGCTACAGACCTGTTCAATCTCTCCTGATAGGCTGCCAGCGATGGTCGCTATAGCTACAGACCTGTTCTCTCTTTCTCCTGATAGGCTGCCAGCACTGGTTGCTATAGCTACAGACCTGTTCTCTCTTTCTCCTGATAGGCTGCCAGCACTGGTCGCAATAGCTACAGACCTGTTTGATCTCTCCTGATAGGCTGCCAGTGCTGGTTACTATAGCTACAGACCTGTTCAACCTCTCCTGAAAGGCTGCCAGCTCTGGTTGCTATAGCTACAGACCTGTTCAATCTCTCCTGAAAGGCTGCCAGCACTGGTTGCTATAGCTACAGACCTGTTCAATCTCTCCTGAAAGGCTGCATGCACTGGTTGCTATAGCTACAGACCTGTTCAACCTCTCCTGATAGGCTGCCAGCGCTGGTTGCTATAGCTACAGACCTGGCTTCTACTACAGCCTAGTAGAAAGTAGTAAACACGACCCATGAAAACAAAATGAAACCAAGAAAACAGGACTGAGGTGAGATGAATCAATGGAGTGAGACAACCCCTTTAAGGACTTTTTTTTTACCACTTAAATGAATAATCAGAAATAAAATAAATATAAAATAAAGTGTAACATATGAACAAAAATTAAATCTTAAAAAAGGTGAGAAAAATGTAAAAATCTGAAAAAATGCTCCGGTATCTTCAGGAAATGGTACAAAAATATAAGATTTTTTTTCCGCCGTTGAAAGTTTTGTACAAGTTTTATTCGTTTTAGTAGGAGAGATCCAAGGTTTAGATTTCAACTCATAAACCTCGACTTTGATCTGACAATTTACTAAGACATCTGTGGGGCTTGGAGGAGACGCTTAGTCAGGATTCAAGGCTGGCTGCACTGAGCAGCACAAAGTCCAACACTTTGCTGATTTTCTGCAGGATCATTTTCTTCTCCATTCACATCCAAAGCTGAATTCAAAATGTTCTAGTTTTCAGAGCAGAATCCATTTCTGAGCCTGGTGACTGTTAGGTCTCGTGTCTGACAAGGGGGTTGAGCTAAACTCCTGTCTGTTTCCAATGGCAACCTGCAATGTGTTTAAATATGGATAAGACACAAAAATATTACAAAAAGTGCTAAAGTATTAAAGGGGTGTTACTATTATGCACTTTGATGGCATATCGATAGGGATCCGCAGCCCCTAAAAGTGTTGGTTCAGAATGTAGAGCTGGTCACGCTTGTGCACAACTTTCCATTCTGTTCTATGGGAGTTCTGAGTACTGGCGAACATTCTGCTTCCCTGTACTGGGAACTCCCATAGAACAGAATGGAGAACACAGCGCTCCCCTGTTCTGGGAACTCCCATAGAACAGAATGGAGAACACAGCGCTCCTCTGTACTGGGAACTCCCATAGATCAGAATGGAGAACACAGCGCTCTCCTGTACTGGGAAACCCCCATAGAACAGAATGGAGAGAACACAGCGCTCCCCTGTACTGGGAACTCCCATAGAACAGAATTGAGAACACCGCGCTCCTCTGTACTGTGAAATCTCATAGAACAGAATGGATAACACAGCGCTCCCCTGTACTGGGAACTCCCATAGAACAGAATGGAGAACACAGCGCTCCTCTGTAGTGGGAAATCCCATAGACCAGAATGGAGACAACAGCGCTCTCCTGTACTGGGAACCCCCCATAGAACAGAATAGAGAGAACACAGCGCTCCTCTGTACTGGGAACTCCCATAGAACAGAATGGAGAACACAGCGCTCCCCTGTACTGGGAACTCCTATAGGACAGAATGGAGAGAACACAGCGCTCCCCTGTACTGGGAACCCCCCATAGAACAGAATGGAGAGAACACAGCGCTCCCCTGTACTGGGAACTTCCCATAGAACAGAATGGAGAACACAGCGCTCCCGTGTACTGGGAATTTCCATAGAACAGAATAGAGAGTCATGTGCAGAACTTCTCCATTCTGAGCTTACTCTTTCAGGTCCTCGTTCCCGATATAGGTGCGGGTCCTAGAGGTGGAACCTTCGCCTATCACACTGTCATGGCATTTTTTGCAGATATTCTATCAAAGTCTATGGTGGGAACACCCCCTTGAAGTGAGATATTTGACAGAATACATTATGGGATCAAACCTAGCCGGTCTCTCTGCAAAGTGTTGACTGATTCCGCACCACAGACAGCTGAACTATGAATGCAGCTCTGAGTGTGAATGGAGTATAAAACCTGACGCTGCTCTCGGCATTGATTGACGTTGATATGTGTAATCATAGGCAGCATCTGGGTTGTATTGGGGGTACTCCTGTCAGGGTCCCCGATCAAATATATAAAAGGGGCCCAGTGACACGGTGCAATATAAACTGGTAATGGACGTAACTTACAGAGGCCATGTATGCAACAATCTGCAGACTACTGATGTGAAAGCCAATCATTAGAATCTATGGGAATTTCTTGGTGACCAAAACTATGCCCGGGGCACAGACCTGAGGTCACATGACTTGGTATCACTGACCACTGTGGCACTCGAAAAATTCCGATAATGCCAGCATCAGCAGACTGTAGCTTTCCACGGCCGCTGGATCCGCCTGGAGAGCAGTGAATCCCACAATTGTTTCTGACTTTTATTACGAGCTCGCAGGAAGCCTCCGCCTGCGGAGTTTATGTGACTTTCTATTAGTGCGGACCATGAATCTGCCTGATATAGAAGTGCAGTGGGAGATAAACTACACAGCACAATTTGAAGGGGGGCATTGGAGACTGCCCTGATCATGAGGTTCCCTGCACTGTGAGCTGCTTCAATCAGCATTAAAATTGGGCTCGTACTGGCCCACAGGGGAGCAGGGGAAAGCCTCAGTGGGCTCCTGAGCATGGTGGGCCCCCAAGAATAGCTGGCATGGGGCTACTTTCAGGGAGAAAGGCAGATAATTAGAGGCAGTGAGAAAGAGTCAGGTGGGCCCTAAGAATTAACTCCAGTGGTGTGCGCCAATGATCATCTCCATTGATGGGACCCAAGAATCAACTCCACTGTTGGACGCTAGGACTCATCTCCACGGGTGGGTTCCAAGAATCAACTCCATTGGTGGGCCCCAAGAATTAGCTCCACTGGTGGCTCCAAGAATCAACTCCACTGGTGGCTCCAAGAATCAACTCCACTGGTGGTGCATATGAATAAGCTTCACAGGGGGCTCCAAGAATTAGCTCCACTGGTGGGCACGTAGAATCATCTTCATTGGTGGGGCCCAAGAATAAACTCCACTGGTGTCTCAAGAATCAACTCCATTGGTGGCCCCAAGAATCAACTCCACTGGTGGACCCCGAGAATCAACTCCAGTGGTGGACCCCAAGAATCAACTCCACTGGTGGACCCCAAGAATCAACTCTACTGGTGGGCCATAAGAATCATCTTTACAGGGGCCCCAAGAATAAGCTCCACTAGTGGGCCCCATGATTCAATACCACTGGTGAGTCCCAAGAATTAACTCCATTGTGCCCAAGAATTAACTCCACTGGTGCCGAGAATCCACCACTGGTGGCCCCAAATCAACTCCACTGGTGGGCCCGAGAATCAACTCCACTGGTGGCCCCAAGAGTCATCTCTACTGGTGGGCCCGAGAATCAACTCCACTGGTGGGCCCCGAGAATCAACTCCACTGGTGGGCCCCGAGAATCAACTCCACTGGTGGCCCGAGAATCATCTCCACTGGTGGCCCCAAGAATCAACTCCACTCTTGGGCCCCAAGAATAAACTCCACTGGTGGCCCCAAGAATCAACTCCACTGGTGGGCCCCAGAATCAGCTCCACTGGTGGACCCCAAGAATCAACTCCACTGGTGGCCCCAAGAATCAACTCCACTGGTGGCCCCAAGAATCAACTCCACTGGTGGCCCCAAGAATCAACTCCACTGGTGGCCCAAGAATCAACTCCACTGGTGGACCCCAAGAATCACTCATGGCCCCAAGAATTCTGGTTGGCTCAAGAATCAACTCCACTAGTGGGCCCCAAGAATTCAACTCCACTGGTGGACCCCAAGAATCAACTCCACTGGTGGCCCCAAGAATCAACTCCACTAGTGGCCCCCAAGAATCATCTCCACTGGTGGCCCCAAGAAAAAACTTCAGTGTTTGGCATGAAGAATCAATCCACTGATGGGCCCCAGGAATCAACTTCAGTGGTGGCCCCAGACATCCCAGTCCATCACTGATTACCAAAGGAAGCCGCAAACTTTCCTCATAATGCCATTTAGAAGCATAGGAATTCATAAGGGGTGTTGAGGTAGCACATTGGTCCTGGTGCCTGAGGGAACCCAAAGCCCCTATGCTATATAAGAAAACACCTGTCTAATAAATGGCACAGGGTATTTGGGGGCCCTGTTGCTTTAAAATACTGGATTACAACCAACAAACTCTTCATTGACTTTCCCAAAGAGGTTGCCACCCAACTTTCTTCTGAATGATAAAAACGCATCACAGCTAGGCATGCAACTACTCATCAAAGTCTCCTCCATCTGTAGATGTTGTTTTGGGTTCTTGCTCCTCATCAGTATAGATCAGTTCTCTGCAGAGTTAATTTGCATACTTTTTCCCATGGAGTATTGCTGGTAAAATCAAAGTCTACATACATCAATTAGATCTCTTCAAAGAGAATCACCGTGCTTGCAAAAAAAGGGTTTTATCCAGCCAACCAGTACACTGCACTGTGCTGACAAGGAGCAAGACCCCGAAACTGCTGTCTACGGATGGGAGAGACTCAAGTCTGGCAAATAGGAGCTTCTTCCTTCTGGAGGAGGGATTGGCATTCAGGATTGTAGGACAAGGTCTGACCCTCTAATGATTGCTGCACTGAGAAGGACAACTCGAGTGTTTATAGGGAGACTGGGAATTTAAAGGGGTGTTCCCATCTCACACATTGAGGGTATATCAATAGGGCATGATTTCAATGTGAGGAGAGAGGCTGCGGACCTATCTCGAAAATGGGTCCCCAAAGCTTCCATTGTAGAAGGGAGAAGTGGCCGGTTACTCTCCATTCATTTCAATGGGAGTTCTCAGCAGGGATGGGATGGCGATCGCCTAGGGCGCCACTTCATACCGGGCAGAAAAGGGGGCACAAGAAGGCATGGAGTGGGTTGAATTTTCCATTTCGGGGGCGCTTTGTGCCTTATTTTCCTAGGGCACCAGAATACCTTGTCCCAGCGCTGGTTCTGAGTACAGCCCAGTACAAGCGAGGCCATTTATTCATCCTGATACTGAAGTTTTAGGGGCTCATTCCTGCACCTATCTGCCATTGATATCATAATTTATCAATTGGTCATCCATGTGTGAGATGGGAGGGAGGCAGAACTCGCACCCATCTGTAGAATGGGCCCCTGAAACTTCCTTCTTAGAAGTGGCCGTGCTTCCGCTGGGCTGTACCGGGAAGTCATTGAAATGAATGGAGAGAAGAACGCATGCGCATATTGGAGGTCTGGGGGCCATTTTTATGATTGGTGTGAATATTTACCTCCCATGTCACATTGATATAATTTCCCTTTAAATATGTCAATGTGTGAGATGGGAAGAGAGGTGAGACCCCACCTTTTTGCAGAACAGACCCCTGAAATCTCCTTTTCGGAACAGAACAGGGTCCGCGCTTGCGTACTACTCTTCATTCATTTCAATGGGAGTTCTGGATACAGCCCAGCACAAGTGCAGCCCTTCTCCATTCTGAAACAGAGTTTCTTGAGATAAGTGTGGTTCCCACCTCCCTCCCATCTCACATTCATATCACATCCCATCAATATGTCATCAATGTGTGAGATGGAAGGGAGGTGGGAACCTCACCTATGTTAACAACAGACCCTAAAACTCCCATTCCACAAAGGAGAAGTGGCTGCGCTTGTGCACTACTCTTCATTCATTTCAATGGGAGTTCCGGATAAGTGCAGGTCCCACCTCCTGCCCATTTAACACTGATATCACATCCTATCAATATGTCATCAATGTGTGAGATGGAAGAGAGGTTGGACCCTCACCTATGTTAAAAACAGACTCTTGGAACCCCCATTCCACAATGGAGAAGTGGCCGCGCTTGCGCACTACTCTTCATTCACTTCAATGGGAGTTCTGAATACAGCCCAGCGCAAGCGCAGCCTTGCTCCATTCTGAAACAGGAGCCTTGGGGGCCATTCTCGAGACAAATGCGGATCCCACCTCCCTCCCATCTCACACATTCGTGGCATATTGATAGGATATGATTTCAATGTATGGTAAGTGTGGGTCCCACCGATTGTTATGCCATCCATGTGTGAGATGGAAGGGAGGTAGGATACTCACCTATGTTAACAACGGAACCTTGGAACTCCCATTCCACAATAGAGAAGTGTCAACGCTTGGGCACTCCTCTTCATTAATTTCAATGGGAGTTCTGGATAATTGCGGGTCCCACCTCCTGCCCATCTCACATTGATATCACATCCTATCAATATGTCATCAATGTGTGAGATGGAAGGGAGGTAGGATACTCACCTATGTTAACAACAGAACCTTGGAACTCCCATTCCACAATGGAGAAGTGGCCGCGCTTGCGCACTACTCTTCATTCATTATAATGGGAGTTCTGAATACAGCCCAGCGCAAGCGCAGCCTTGCTCCATTCTGAAACAGGAGTCTTGGGGGCCATTCTCGAGACACTGCGGATCCCACCTCCCTCCCATCTCGCACATTCGTGGCATATTGATAGGATATGATTTCAACGTATGGTAAGTGTGGATCCACCGATATATCCTATCATATGTCATCATGTGTGAGATGGAAGGAGTTAGGACCTCACCTATGTTAAAAACGACCTTGGAACCCCATTCCACAATGGAGAAGTGTCGCGCTTGGGCACTCCTCTTCATTAATTTCAATGGGAGTTCTGGATAATTGCGGGTCCCACCTCCCTCCCATCTCGCACATTCGTGGCATATTGATAGGATACGATTCAACGTATGGTAAGTGTGGATCCCACCGATTGTTATGCCATCCATGTGTGAGATGGAAGGGAGGTAGGATACTCACCTATGTTAACAACGGAACCTTGGAACTCCCATTCCACAATAGAGAAGTGTCAACGCTTGGGCACTCCTCTTCATTAATTTCAATGGGAGTTCTGGATAATTGCGGGTCCCACCTCCCTCCCATCCCGCACATTCGTGGCATATTGATAGGATATGATTTCAACGGATGGTAAGTGTGGGTCCCACCGATCATTATGCCATCAATGTGCAGAGGCGTAACTTCAAGCTCTGGGGCCCTAGTGCAAAAAGTGAAATGGGGCCCCCCAGTTGCCATGCGCCATTTATAATACTGGTGTCTTCTTATGTGGCAGAAGGGCTTTTGGGCCTCCTCAGGCTGCAGGGCCCGGTAGGACTACTACCTCAGCACCCCCCTTAGCCACGCCCCTGTCAATGTGTGAGATGGGAATACTCCTTTTAGGGTCAAATGCCATTTTAGACAATTTAGAATAAACTAAAGACATACAATGTGCGACTTGTTTGTAACTTGGCGCCGACACCCCAGTTCTAAATAGATGTAGAGGAGTGTACAACACGACAGTATGAAGGAAAGTGTTTGGCGCATAGAGGGTTATGTGCCAAACTTTTCATGGCAGTTTAACACCGAACTTTGGCGCATTCTTGTCGCACTGAAAAGTGTTGCAGACTGCACCAAGGTTATGCGTACGACTATTCATACGTTTATAGAACAGGGACACTTTTTGGGTGCAAGACGCGGCAAAAAAATGGCGCATGCGCGTTCAAACATGTCGTCCTATGTGTCTACTGGCACCATGTAGGGCGCAAATAGGTATGGAGTGGGCTGAATTTTACATTGGGTGGGTGGAAGTGGGGCGCTACATGCCTTATTTGCCTAGGGTACCAGAATACCTTGTCCCAGCCCTATACCCCACCAGTCTATAATAATGCAACTCCAGGGCTGTCAGATGTATATACCGGTGTCAAGCAGAATTTGTGATTGTCTGTGCCCTCCCTCCGGCTTTTTTTTTTCCCTGTGTTTTTAAACCTCCCTCCCCACCCACTGTACATGATATAGTTACTCCAAGCCCTGGAGCCTCTCATTGGAACACAGAAGTTTTCCTCAGGAGTTAGCAGGGAAGTGACTGGGGGGGGGACACTTGGCTGTAGCAGGGAGACACCTTGAGATCCTGCGGTGACAGAAGACGCCCTGCAGCAGTCAGCATGGATCCTGAGTGAAGGGGGGGGGGGGCAGAATTGCAATGACTATGATTTCCAATGCACTGAGCAGATCCTATAGTGGCTATCATCAAAGGGTCAATAGATCCCCCCTGCTGATTCAATGAGGTCTCAGGAGGCAGTGCAATCTCATTGCATGGATATAATCTGCCGGCTGCACCGACTCCTCCATCTATAGGATAAGAAATCGGGGAAAAAAAAAAAATACAGATATTTTTAATTTTGCTACAGAAATGGAAAATGAAGCGGCCAAAGCGGTGGACACTCAGATGGAGAAATACATGTAATTATGGGACGATGGGCGCCATAGACCTTCGCTATTACCCCCTTTCCCCTGCTTCTCCTCTGCTTGCTGTCATTTGGTTGCATCCCTCCCTCTGTCTCCTTCTCCCTCTCTGTTTCTTCCTTCTTTCGCTCCTGCTCAGACTGTGGGCATCAGATATTTGGGCTCCGTCACTTTAATATCTTTATTTATTGATTTTTATTTTGAAGAGTTACAATTATGGGGAAATCGGAGAGTCAAATGGACATAGTAGAAAAATCCAATAAATCGGTGAAAAAGTCTTGGAGCGTGGTGGAGATTGGCCTCTCGGTGCTGCTCTTCTTGATGACCTGTGGACTCATCGCCCTCTTGGTCCTGTACACAACCAATAAAGGTAAGAGGAGTCTAATCTCATGGTCATTGGGGGGGTTGCCAAGGTGAATGGAGAAATATTTGATGCGGTAGAGCTGAAAAGTTTACCAATATCCTATTGTTATGTTACAATGACACGCTCAGCTCTGCTACATCAACATGTGAGTATGTGTGAATATATGTATATAGTACAAAATCACAAACACCTTATATCACCATAAACTGGGCTATATTGAAAACTAATATCTATACTGCGGGTATGTGTAGTAATAATGATATACAATGTAGTAGAGCTGAGTTGGTTACTTGACTCTCTGATGTTGTATTATTTGTGACTTGTGATTTAATTGGGGAATTTGGAAGATTTACCTGCAGTCCTGTGTAAAAGCACAGCACAAAATAATGTCAGGCACCATGAATTGTGCTAAGTGCAGTCGTATCCAGCAACTTAAAAACTACTACATTTCCAATTTTAGTAGTAAGCAAAAGCTGAAAACGACTGCACTACACCTTAACTTTACTGCTTAGATCAGTATTGAGGTCTGCATCTCCACTCCACTGAGATTTAGTAATCCCAGGTCTGCAACATCTGGTAATCCCACATGGTAGATCTATTTTTCTCAGCTCTGCTATGTATGGCAGACTCAACTCTGTTACATCTATCATTTTCAACCCTGTTAGATCTGATAATCTCAGCTCTGCTACATGATTCTCAACCCTAGATTTGTCAATATCACTACTGCATCTCTATAATCTTTATCTTTCAAGATCTTGCAATTTTAGCTCTACCACATCTGTCTCAAGCCTTCCAAATCTGATCATCTCAGCTCTGCTACATCTCTACAATCTCAACCCTCATAAATCTTATAATCTCAGCTCTGCTACATCTCTACAACCAAAACCCTTCTAAATCTGATAATCTCAGCTCTGCTATATCTCTACAATCTCAACTCTGTAGATCTAATAATCTCAGCTATATTACATTATTCTCAACCATAAATATGGCAATTTCAGTTTTTCTACATCTATGGTTCTCAACTCTAGATCAGATATTCTCAGCTCTACTACATCTCTGTGATCTGAATCATAGATCCGGCAAGCTCAGCTCTGCTACATTTATCATTTTCAGTCCTGCTATTTCTGTTCATCTTAACTCTACTATGTCACCCATTCTCAGCTCTCTCATGTCTAGCAATCTCAGCTCTACTACATCTATCATTCTCAGCTCTCTTATATTTGGCAATCTAAGCTCTGCTACGTCTGTTACATCTGGCAATCACAGCTCTGCTACATCTATCATTCTCAGCTCTGCAATCTCATTTCTGCTACATCTGTTATATCTGGCAATCTCAGCTCTGCTACATCTATCATTCTCAGCTCTCTTATATCTGACCATCTCATCTCTGCTACATCGATCATTCTCAGCTCTCTTATATCTGACCATCTCATCTCTGCTACATCGATCATTCTCAGCTCTCTTATACTAGCAATCTCACCTCAACTGCATCTGTTATATCTGGCAATCTCAGCTCTGCTACATCTATCATTCTCAGCTCTCTTATATCTGGCAATCTCAGCTCTGCTACATCCATCATTCTCAGCTCTCTTATATCTGGCAATCTCAGCTCTGCTACATCCATCATTCTCAGCTCTCTTATATCTGGCAATCTCAGCTCTGTTACATCCATCATTATCAGCTCTCTTATATCTGGCAATCTCAGCTCTGCTACATCCATCATTCTCAGCTCTCTTATATCTGACAATCTCAGCTCTGCTGCATCTATCATTCTCAGCTCTCGTATATCTGACAATCTCAGCTCTGCTACATCTCTACATACACAGCATCTACATTTTACATACAGGTCAATGGCTGCTGTCCAAAGCGAGCTGCCCATTATTTTTCTGGACACGACACACATTTCCAATCCTGACATTGTATCCCGGCCACTCTTGGCCTTCGGTTCCCGTCGATAATTTCGGTTATCGCTCTGGAGCGGTCAGGCGCTGTCCTGAGCAGAAGGGGTTAAGCCCGGCCTGTCATGCATGATTACCCCGTTAAAAGAGGAGACAGATTGCTTTCTATACAAATCTATAAACTCGGGAATATTTCTTTACACTGTGTGAGCAGCAGCGCTGAGGCATATTGATTTCTGTGCGCTGGGGCCATTTGTCATAATAGAAGTGATTATTACTATTAAACCAAGTGCTGCTCACTGCTAAGACCTCGGCTGTATAGATGTAGCAGAGCTGAGTCTGTCAGATGTAACAGAGCTGATGTAGTGATGTGTGTGATATCAGTGATCTTACATGGGACTGCTGGTAAACCCTCTGCGCTCACCGGTGTCATCAGGGCTTGCCCCAACTCAGTGGGTTACCACAGTGGCCAAATACACCAGTAAAGTGTCACACTCAGCTCTGCTACATCTGTAGGTTCTGTGAAGTCATGGTCATTCCTGTTCATAAAAATGTATTCTCACTACTGGCTCTACTACTATTGTTTCCTATACAAAAGATGGGATAGATCTGGGAAAGCAGAAGCAGGGAAGTCAAATTCCCTATGACTGCTCTGCCTGGCAGTGCTAACTGCACCTGTGCAGAGGCGGATTCATGTGACGCCAGCCTGTCTGCTGGTTCCATGCACAGATACTGGTTGCATTTACTTGCATCTAAGCTTGGACTGGTCTACAGGGGAACAAGAAAATCCCAAATCGCAGAGGCGTAACTCGTAGCTCCAGGACCCTAGCGCGAAAAGTGAAATGGGCCCCCCAGCTGCCATGTCCCAATTACAATGCTGGTAAGAGCTTTTGGGACCCCGCAAGCTGCAGGACCCATTAGTGACTGCTACCTCTGCACCCCCCTATAGCTAGGCCCCTGCCCATTGGGACCCTGAGCCTGGGGCTACTTTTCAGGAAGAAAGGCAGAGAAAGAGACAGAGTGCAAGATTCATGTGCAGGAGCCATAGGGTGGGTCCACTTGTGGGCCCTAAAATCAGCTCTACTAATGGGCCCCCGGGAATAAACTTCACTTGTAGGCACCAAAAATAACTTGTCTGGTAGGCCCCTGGATTCAACTCCACTGGCGGGACCTAAAATCAACTTTACTAATAGGCCCCCAAGAATGAACTCCACTGTTGGGCCCCAAAAATCAACTCTACTAAAAGGCCCCCAAGAATGAACTCCAGTGTTGGGCCCCAAAAGTCAACTCTACTACAAGGCCCCCAAGAATGAACTCCACTGTTGGGCCCCCAAAAATCAATTCTACTAATAGGCCCCCCAAGATTGAACTCCGCTGTTGGGCCCCCAAAAATCAATTCTACTAAAAGGCCCCCAAGAATGAATTCCGGTGTTGGGCCCCAAAAGTCAACTCTACTAATAGGCCCCTAAGAATTAACTCCACTGTTGGGCCCCGAAAATCAACTCTACTAATACGCCCCCAAGAATAAACGTCACTTGTAGGCACCAAAAATAACTTGTCTGGTAGGCCCCTCGAATCAACTCCACTGGTGGGACCTAAAATCAACTCTAGTAATAGGCCCTCAAGAATGAACTTCACTGTTGGGCCCCCAAAAATCAATTCTACTAATAGGCCCCCCAAGAATGAACTCCGCTGTTGAACCCCAAAAATCAACTCTACTAAAAGGCCCCCAAGAATGAACTCCGGTGTTGGGCCCCAAAAATCAACTCTACTAAAAGGCCCCCAAGAATGAACTCCACTGTTGGGCCTCAAAAATCAACTCTACTAATGGGCCCCCAAGAATGAACTCCACTGTTGGGCCCCAAACATCAACTCTACTAATAGGCCCCCCAAGAATGAACTCCATTGTTGTGCCCCAAAAATGAACTCTACTAGTAGGCCCCAAAGAATGAACTCCACTGTTGGGCCCCAAAAATGAACTCTACTAATAGGCCCCCCAAGAATGAACTCCATTGTTGTGCCCCAAAAATGAACTCTACTAGTAGGCCCCAAAGAATGAACTCCACTGTTGGGCCCCCAAACATCAACTCTACTTATAGGCCCCCAAGAATGAACTCCACTGTTGGGCCCCAAAAATCAACTTGACTGGTGGGCTCCAGGCATCCCAGTCCGACGCTGCCTGTATCTATTTTCTATTGAGAGGGCAACCTGTATAAATTAGGGTCAGAGGTGAGGACTGGCCCTTATTTATTTGGACTATTCCCTAATGTTAAGCTAGCTGCCGGGAGGAAATGTAGCGCGACCCCTAGGTAACTATTGCTCTTTGTAGAGGTTAATAGACTGGATGCAGGAACCCTTTGCCCCCTCTGATAACCCAGAATGCTCTCAAGCTAAACAGTATCACTTTATACATATACATGAAGCATATAGGGGTTGCTCGCTTTGGAAAGCAGCCATTGACCTGCTACTCCTCCCCTCCAACCCTTTGAAAAGTTGTCATTTTTTAGGAAACCACTGGGGGAAGGCTTATTACCCCGCAGCTCCTCCACAGTCACAGGAAAACTTTAATGAAACATTGATTAGGGCCCCAATACAATATCTGTCATTGGGTTCCAGGGTTAGAGGTGCTGTCATCACACTGATTAGCTTTAAACATGGAGGCAAGGGTAAATAAAGAGTATTTATAAATACATTGCTGCGCTGATTTTGCTTCATTTCAAAGCTAGAGCAGTTCTGGCATACACAAGCTTCTCTTGGTTACCAATCACCTCTCTGTATTCCAGCAGTGAGCGGGATGGTGATGTCACTGCCTGCTGTGTCTTAGCAGCAACACAGGAACTTGTTTATCTTTCTTACTGACAAACGTCAACCTTTTAGAATTTTTTAGCCTTCTAAACACTTCAGCAATGTCCCTCTCATAGGCTTAGCTTGGAATAGCTAGATGAAATTTCAGTCACTGCTTTAAAATTGCTCACATTCTGATCAGGAAGTGAACCTAGAGTTTAAAGAACTGCCACAGCCTAAACAGGAAGGGGCCTAAAAGCTGTGAACGCCCCACCCCTGAACAGGAAGTGGGAGCCTAAAGCGAAACCGCCCACAGCCTGAACGGGGAAGGGGAGCATGAAGCTTAGAATTCCCCAAGCCTGAACGGGAAGGGGGCCTGAAGCGTAGAATGCCCACACCCGAAAGGAAGTGGGACCCTAAAGTATGAACTGCCCCCGCCTGAGCAGAAGTGGGAGCCTAAGCTGAAAAACTGCCCCAGCCTAAACGGGAAAAGTGGGACCCAAAAGCTGTAAAATCCCACAGCTTAAGGCCTCTTCCCAAAAACGCTTATTTGCCGGGGATTGGCGCCGTACCCGTCTGGTTTTGCGCGCAGTAGGGCGCCAACCGTCGGAGAATTACGGTAATCCAGCTCTCATAGAGAAAATGGATTCTGCCCTCCCCCCCGCTGGGCAATCCCCGGGGGGGGAGAAAGTGACAGCACATTATTTTTGGCGCGGACGCGCCGTAGAAAATGAAAGTCTATGGGGCTGGGGAGGGCCCCCCCCCGCGCTCCCCCCCCCCCCTTCCCGCCCCCTTATTCACGCCGGATTTGCGACGCAATTGGTCACAAATCCCCATGAAAAAGCCGGGAACACGGCTAAACAGGGAAATGGGAGCCTGAAGCTGTAGAACTGTCCACAGCCTGAACGGGAAATGGGAGCCCGAAAACTGTAAAAACCCCCAACAGCCCAAAAAAGGAAGTGGGAGCCGAAGCTGTAGAACCCCCAAAAAGCCCAAAAGGAAGGGGAGCTTTACATAGAAGCACCCACCCCGAAAAAGGAAGTGGGAGCCTGAAGCTGGCTATGAAGAGGTATCTCTGTTGTGGGTAAGCCCAATTAAGGAGACATAATGCCATCTTAAAAGCAGCCATTAGCTGATAATTCCACTGTGTAATAGATTACATGTAAGGGACTGAGTTAATACATTTCATGCTTCTATTACACGGATTGTTAAGAAAGTAAGGGCTCCCCTTTTTAGAAGGTTTGGGGTGCAGGGCCCATAAAAGTCCAATTCTGAGCTTTCTGCTCATTTAAAAAAATGTCTAATAGTAAGACTGTCTTTTTTCCCATAGCAACCAACAGTCCCCCAGCAACCCAAACAGAGCTATCAACCAAACAACCCCAGCAACCCTCAAGCCCACAGCAACCCAAACAAGCCCTAGCAAACCAAACAAGGCCCCACAACCAGAGCCCATAGCATCCAATCAGAGCTCTTAGAGACCAACCAGAACCCATAGCAACCAGTGCATAGCTTTTATTTTTCCAGAGCAGTATAAGAAATTAAAGCTGAGCTCTGATTGGTTACTATGGGCCCTGATTGGTTGCTATGAGCTCTGATTGGTTTCTATGGGGCCCAAATTTGGGTTTTAGGGCTCTATTGGTTGCTATGGGCTCTGATTGGTTCTATTGATCTATTAGTTTCTATGGGCTCTGATTATTTTGCATGGGCTCTGTTTGGTTTTTATGGGGTCTGGTTTCTATGGGCTCTATTGGTTGTTTTGAGCTCTGATTGGTTCTAGGGCTTGATTGGGGGCTATGGGCTTATTGGTTCTTTGGCAACAAAAACAACC